>JANTPM010000083.1:121089-133889 GCA_025434745.1 Erythroxylum divaricatum | reverse complement strand
CTTACAAGATAAGATCAAATATAATCCAAGACATATTCTAAGATAATCTAAGACCTATTCTAAAGGAATTTAAACAACTCTAAAAATTTGAATTTATTTCCAACAGGAACCTTGGTTCTTGATGGCCCGTCTGTAGGATTTATTGGAATAGGTCCCAGAGGAGTTAACTGTCCAAACTACCTTTACCTTATTATTATGGATAGGATGGTAAGCAAGAGTTCAGTTAGGAATAGAGAGTATGAATCTTCCTATTCTGATCCACTCACCTAAATTGATTAAGGAACTGAATTTTACATCTTCAGAGAAAAACAATTTCAATGCATTATAGTTAAGTTGGTCTAGGCGACCCAAGGGACTCCAACTATCAAACCAGAGAGAGGACGTAGATCTGTTACCAATCTCGGTGTTGATGTATGGTTGAATAGAGGATTTGAGTTTTACTATTTGTAGCAAGGACCTGGAAGCATCAACCCTTATTTTGGCACTCTAAATGATTCTACCCCTCAAAGAGAGGCCATTAACCCATTTGACCCACATTGACCTTTTTTCTGTGACAATTTTCTGTAAGTACTTTGCTAGTAAAGCTATGTAGGGAGATCATCGTAAGACACCCTCCTTCTTAGGAAAATACATTATGGACTAACTAACCTTAGAGAAAGTCTTTGTAGATATGTTCCCTATCCAAAGGAAGTTCCTCATCATCTTTACAAAGTTATTTAGGAGCTTTTGTGGAAGAAGAAAGTGAGCAACTGGGTATGAAACCAAGTTAGACAATATTGAAGAAATAAGTTGAAATCTTCCTGAGAAAGAAAGAGCTCTGTAGTTCTAGCTCCTTATCTTGGCTCTCACCCTATCAAACAGCACTTGACAATCTTCATAGGTAACCTTCCTAGAAGTGATTGGTAGCCCAAGATATCTCATAGGAAGGGAAGCATATAGGAAACTCGTGAATTTTAGGATATCATTCCTCGAGGAATCACAGACTTTGGAAAGAATAAGTGAGCACATTTCCTTATTAATTCTTAGGCCACATAATTTGCTAAATTAGTCCAAATATTCCATCAAGCATTGTACAGAAGCCTTATTTCCTTGGCATAAAAGTATAAAATCATTTGAAAAAAAAAAGATGAGTAATTTGTTATTGAGAACATTTTTATGGAATTCAAATCCATTTTCCAAAGTGTTCTTTTTAAAAACTAAGTTATGGAGGGAATAGGTAGCAGAAATACTTCCCACATAGGCCACAGGAAAAGCAACAATTCCAACCTAGACCTAACGCCTCTTCTTCTAACTCAGGTACATTTTTGGATGATACGGTTAGATCTTTTATTTTGAAATTTAGAAGGATGTAAAATAATTTTAGCTAAAGGCAAGATCTCAATTTCAAGATAAAAGATCTAACATGCAAAATTTGGAGAGTCATATGGATCAGATCATTCCCCCTTTTTTTCTAACAGGTTGAAAAAATTGAAAAAGGAAAAAAAATGATAAGGAAATATTTAAGACTTTTCAAAAGGTAGATGTAAATATACTTTTGCTAAATGCAATCAAACAAGTGCCAAGATATACAAAATTCTTGAAGGAATTAAGTACCCATATGAGAAAGATAAGAGGTGATAAGAAGGTCATGGTGTGTGAGAATGTTTATACAGTCTTCAAAAAGAAAATATCTCCAAAATACAGGGATCCATATATGTTTACCATTCCCTGTAAGATTGGTAGCATTGTAATTAAAAGAGCTATGATTAATTTAGGAGCATTATTCAATGTTATGCCTCACTCTATTTTATGCTTCTTTAATCCTGGGCTATTTAAAAGAGACTAGTATTATCATACAATTAGCATATCGTACTAATGCTTATGGTGGATATGAATGATGAAACATCATATGATCCCATCTTTATCCTGTTAGGAAGACAATTTCTTAACATGACCTAAACTAAGATATATGTTTGTGAGAAGCATCCCCACAATGGAATTTGGTGAAGAATGATGTCATGAAACATCCCCAAGATGATTATTATATTTTCTCTATTAATGTGATTGATCCTTTAATGTATGGAATGTTTAACTTAAATTACAATATCAATTAGAATTAGTTTTTGTTGAGCAACTGGAGTTAGAATCCATTGATGATGTTAAGTTAGGAGAGGAGCTAAAGGTATGAATTTGCTTTAATGTAGTTACCTAAATCTTACCAAAAGCTATTACCTTCTGATATGTAGGTATTTTATGTGGAACTAAAACCACTACCCGCCCACTTAAAGTATGCATATATAGGAGATAATCAAACTCTTCTGGTTATTAGGTATGCATTTTTAACTTTTAATCAGAAAGCTAAATTGGTTTATGTATTAAGAGAGCATAAGAAGGGCATTGGATGAACACTTATTGATATTCAATTAACAACCCTTCTATATGTATGCATCACATTTTACATGAGGAGGCTGACAAGTTCTAGTAGACAAGCACAATATGGGTTAAATTCTCCAATAATGAAAGTTTTTAAGAAGGAAGTAATGAAGCTTCTCGATACTGGAGTCATTTATCCTATCACTAATGTAAATGGGTAAGTCAAATATAGGTAATTATAAAGAAATCTAGAATCACAATGGTGACTAATCTAGAGGGTAAGTTGGTTCCCACATGTATGCAAACCAGGTGGCGAGTATGCATTGATTATAGAAAGTTGAATGTTGCAACTCGTAAAGACCATTTCTCCTTCCATTTATGCTTGAAAGACTAGTTGTATATGAATATTACTATAGTTTATATGGATTAATAGGTTATCTTTAGATCCCTATTGCACCAAAAGACCAAGAAAAGACAACCTTCACATGCCCATTTAGTATATATGCTTATCAAAAAATGCTATTTAGTTTGTGCAATACACCCACCACTTTCCAAACATACATGGCAAGAATTTCTCTAACTACGTTAAGAAGAGAACAGAGATATTTATGGATGATTTTAGTCTTTAAGGTTCTTATTTTGATGATTTCTTAGAGAATCTTGCATTCATTTTAGAAAGATGTATTGAAACTAACTTTTACTTAATTGGAAAAATTGCTATTTTATAATTGATCAAGGTATAGTTCTAGGGTATATTGTAGCTTCTAGGGGTATAGAGGTGGAAAAGTCTAAGATTGATCTCATTTCTTCTTTGCCATATCCTTTAAACGTGTAGGACATTTGTTCTTTCTTAGCCAAGCAAGCTTCTACCATAGGTTCATATGCATAATTCAAGTGAGTGGGTACTGGTTTCAGCTCCACATTAGGTAGCTACACATAAAAAGGCAATAGCCTCCAGTAAGATTCAGAAAACTATATGGAAGCAAGTTCACACATTGTAGGACAAGTTTTAAAGAATATAAGATAGTTACCTTCTTAATTAGCTCTTCTCCTAACTCAATATCATCAATTGGTTCTAACTCTTGATGCTTAGTCAAAACAAATTCTAATTAATCTCTACACTTTAACTCAGACAATTCTTACACTACGGGATCAATCATATCAATAGAGAAAACTTAATGATCATCTTGAGGATATTTCATGAAAAAATATTCAAATGAATTACTTCCCCATCAAAATCCATTTTAAGCTTGTCATCACAAACATCCATCTTAGTATGTGTTATGTTAAGAAACAATATCCCTCATAAGATAGGAATGGGATTATATGAGATTTCAACATTTGTATCCACCACATAAAAATCTACAAGAAACACCAACTTATTCACCTACTCCAAAACATCCTCAACCACTCCATTAAGTTAAATCATTAGTTCAATTAGATAATTGTATGATAATACTTCTCTCTTATAAAGGGCTCAAATTTAAATAATCAAAGATAGAGCAAAGCATAACGTTGATTAATGCTCCAAAATCTATCATATATCTCTTAATTATAGTGTTACCAATCTTATATGGAATGGTAAACATATATGGATTCCCGAATTTTAGAAGTATTTTCTTTCTAAAGAACACGAAAGCATTCTTACCCACTCTAACCTTCTTACACCACTTAGCTTTTTCCTATGGGTTCACAATTCCGTAAGGTATTTTACATACCTGGGTAGTTGTTTGATTGCTTTCAGCAAAGGTACTTTAACTCTTATCTTTTGATAAGTCTCCAGTATTTCCTAGTTTGATTTTCCAACCTTCTTGAAAAATGTGAAGGGTTAGTATTAACCACAGTAGGACGTTCAGAATTTACCTTTAAACTAAATAAGGGATTTCATTCTTCTTCTAACTCCTTCTCAATCTCATCTTTTTTTGTCATGTTTTGCAGGTTCCTTTTAGGATCTAATGCTCCCTACCATTCCTTAAGGTCACCACATTAACATTATTAGGATTTACCTATGGTTAAGATTGTAACTTCTATATGCTTTGTGATTCTAAGTAGTTGATAGCCACCACCATCTGATCCATCTAACTTTTCGAATTTTGGATGCTAGATTCTTTATCTTGAAATTGGGATTGTCTCTTGTTGAAATTTTTTTACATCTTGTTATAATTACAGAGTATGAGTAGCAAGAGACTTAACTATATCTTCCAAAACTATACCTCGGTTGAAAGAAGAGGCTTGGGATCTAGGTTGGAATTGTTATGTTACTTATTGCCTATATGGGAAGTAGTTATGCTACCTATTCCCTCCATAAATCAAGGTTGGGTGATCTTTCCAACCTGGGTTATAGGTTTCAAAATATGGATTGTATTAATGGGAAAATTTCCCCTTATAACACTAACATACTCCATTTTCCCTTGTTACGGTGTTAGACGCCCATCTGTTTGATGGTTCATATTTGCACATATAACCAAAGCTTTCGCTTGTGCCTACCTAACAACAATTTGTCTAACAAAATATTTTATTTCATCTAAATTATGTTTTATATATGAACTATTTACCTTATTTACCTTACAAATATTGTTATGGATGCCAAATTTATTAGTTTTCATGACCATGCTCTTGATTAAAGTTCTAAACTTAACTAGAGTCTTTTTACATAGTGCTCCACCATTTGCTATATCTACCAAGCTCTTATCCATAGGCAATAACCATTCATAAAACTGTTGGAAGAGGAGTTGTTCCATGATATTATAATAAGGGCAACTTGCACACAACCTTT
Organism: Erythroxylum divaricatum; assembly: GCA_025434745.1. Lineage (NCBI taxonomy): Eukaryota > Viridiplantae > Streptophyta > Magnoliopsida > Malpighiales > Erythroxylaceae > Erythroxylum > Erythroxylum divaricatum. Next base: position 128,761 of record JANTPM010000083.1, on the reverse strand, counting down.
TGAAGCATTCCCAATACTCATAAAAGGATTCTCTATTATGTTATTATCCCACAAATCTCTTTCCTTATACTGGCTGTCTTTAACGCTATAAACTAATTTTTCTAAAATAAACCTCTTCATTTTGATCGATGTGCTCACACTCCTTGTGAACAAATTACAAAACATGTTTTTTGTTGCATCCTTTAATTGAAAATGGAAAAGCCCTCATTATAATGTACTCGTCTGTCACCCCTAAAGGTTTCATAATAAGACAAGTCACATTGACCTCCTTAAAATGCTTGTGATCATCTTCACTTGTAAGACCATGAAAGTCCGCCAAAAGGTGGATTAAGCTAGACTTAAATTTAAAAGTAACATGTTCAGTAAAAATTGGAAAGGTAATGCATTAACTTTGAGTCAAATCTAGTGTAACCATCTCTTTTAGAGTTCTTGAATTGACCATGGCTTCTTTAAATTTAAATCTCTATTATATTCCTGGTGTTGTTCTAATTTCCCTTCACAAACTTCATTTAGTTTCCTTTCTATCTTGGGATTAAATTGTACAATGTTTTGATGAGGAGATCTTGTTATTACTATGCACAAACATTAACAAATATGAAAAGATCAAGAAATAATTGTAAAAACTAATTATTATTATATATATATATTTAAAAACCCAATTAATTTTTTAAAAAATAAATAACTTTATTCCTTAGCAATGGTGCCAAAATTCTTGATGCATGTCAAACAAATCAAAATATTAAACCTAACTCTACACAACTAAATTTGTAGAAATGGTAAGCAAGGATCATATCTACAAAGAGTGTGTGTCTAGCTTTTGTAATGAATAAATCAGTTATTGGGATTTTGTGGCAGATTTGGCTTAATTCAAGTAATAACATAAAGTAAAACTAAACTATTAAAGGTAAATAAAATCAAACAGTACTGTAATGATAAAAATTAACCAATGGGTTTCAAATCTAGTTCACAATTTAATTTTTACTTTCACACAAATGAACACAATTAATCGTCATGATGTTCTCATACTTCTCTTTGAAACTATTAATTGTAGATTAACAATAACCTTTATTAACACCAATTTTCACTTATGTTATATCTAATTAAAACAAGCTCTTCAATTAGATTTGGCTATTAGACAAACTAGAATAAGCTCTTTAGATTTAGAGTGACTACCGCATTGTGCAATAGGAAAATAGGTTAGTCTGGGCCACAAGCACGTAAACTCGTGCATTGAACCTATTCTATGTTATCCCTAAGTATGCTCAATCATTAGTTTACCACAATTGAATTAGAAGCACAAAAATTATGTATTTCAGTCTAGATTCTAGAAATGGGTTCATACATTAATTTATTTAAAGTGTTTAAATCATTCATACATAAATCTCAAACCACTAATCATATAATAAACCAAAATTTCCAAAAAAAGAGTAAGAACAATGCTACTAGATTAAATAAAGTTTAGTTGCTCACAGCTCTCGTAGGGGTAAGAATGTGCCCCCTCTCACGTTTCTAAAATCTTCATGCCTACTTTGGCCACTTAAATTCCATTTTATAATTAAAATTAGGGTTCTACTATAATACTTGGTTTGTTAAATGGGCATGTAAGTGATCGTGTGATTCATAATTGAAAGAATCGTGAACCTATATGTTCACACTATCTTATCAATCCACACACAATCGTCTAGGTTGCAGAGTTGACTGAAATGTTATCTTCAAGCTCCTACACACTTCTAGTGAGTTACACAATCCCATATATGATTGTGTAAGTTGTAATAACCTTATTTCTTTTATTCTTTGCCCCATCTTCACCCTAATTCATCTCCTTCTTGTTCCACAAAGGAAAATAAGATTGAACATCAATAGGATGGCTCCAAGGATATGTTTTTAGCTTATTTTTGTTCTTGTTAAAACAAACTATACAAAATTGAGTATCTTAAGCACCACATAACATTAACCACCAGGCATTAGAGTAAATATATAGTCAATCAAGCACCATCAAGATTTTATAACCAATTTTATTCAAACATCTAAACTTTGTTAAATTTATTTAAGCATTTGAACTTTCTTTCAAACTATTAAAGCATCATTAAGGAATTAAATGGCTTCTATTTATAACTTGGAGAAATAAATAAGAGAAATTGCCATTTTTAGGGATAGAAAGGATGCCTTCTTTGCACCGAGACAAATCCAAAAGAGCATATAAACATAGTTACTCATAGAAGTGTCAAGGAGTTAAGTATAGAATGGAAGCAAGTTAAGGAGAAGTTTGAGGACATGCATAAGGAGGAAGAAAAATAACGTGAGCAACTTAAAATAGTGAAGGAGTTTAGACCTACTATTCTGTACTCAACGAAATTATAAAAGGATTGTATGAAAGAGGAATTTGATTAGTTTGTGGAACTTTTATAACAACTTTTGCATTAACTGCAATTTCATTAAAGCTCTTTCACAGATAACCAACTATTTCAAATTTTTGAAAGAGTTATTATCAAACAAGAGGAAGTTGGAAGAGCTATCTACGTTGAAACCATCTTATGAAAAGAAAACTACCTAAAAAGCTTAAAGATCCAGGGAATTTTACTATTCTTTTCTTAATTACTAGTTTATCGATTGCAAAAGTATTAGTTAACTTAAGGCCTAGCATTACCTTAATGCCCATTAAGTTGTTTAAGAAACTAAGGTTAGGAGAACATAAATCAACTAGAAAGAGTATCCAATTAACTGATAGGTCATTCAAGTATCCTATGGGTGCCTTTAAAGATGTGTCAGCTAAAGTGGACAGATTCATTTTCCTATGTGATTTTACCATATTTAATATTGACGAGAATATTGATGTATCTTTTTTTTTAGTCTATTCCTTTTTTAGCACTAATATGGAAATAATTGATGTAAGGAACGATAAATTGATGTTTAAAGTTAAAGATGATAAGTTTACTTTCAAGATATCTGATGCTTTAACACATTCTCTTGAGTAGGATGACACTTCTTATTTTCTTAAAGTGATTGATTTTGCTATCTTAGATGTTGTTCAAGAAATCATTAGTGATGAATTATTAAAGCCATTAGTTTTCTAAAGAGAGGAGTTAATTCTCAAAAGTAAAGATCCAAGCTATATTAAAGTGGGAATGCTAAGCTAGTGACATTAAACAAGCACTTCTTGGGAGGAAAAATATGCTTATTTGGAAATTTTTTGGTTTAAAATAAACTTTTTTCTTGGTTTATGGTGTTATGGGTGTCATTTTTCATGTTTTATTCTTTATGTATGTTTATGGATTTTCATATTGGAAGCTAGGTGGAAATTTTGCATTAATAAAAAATTATAGAGAGTTACATACCCATCAACATACATGTCTTAGTGGTCATGTTTTTCTACACACACATATAAAGTATAAACACAACCATGTCCCAAAAAGAGATAGAGGTGCCAAAAAGTTATAGAAAGATACACAGGCAACAATGACAGTTGTAGGTTGCATAATATTTTAATGAGTAGTTTACTATATGTTTAGTTGTTAAATTGAATGATTAGTGCATGTTTAGGTTAGGATTATGTTATTTATTTAAATATTTTTGTTTTGAATGTTTTATGGGTTAGAGCATGCTACTGAGCTTAAATTTTGTGTATTTGAGGTATCTCAATGTATTTTTTAGTGTTTAAGAACAAATATTAAAGAACAGAGGAGAATCAGAGGAAGTCTGGAGCAAGGTCCAGGGCCACGATACAGAAGCTTGGTGGGTCTACAGAGAGTAAAAATAAATGCCATGATCATGGCACTGTAGTCCACGATCAAGGCCTACATGACAGCAAACATAGATCAGCTTTTAAAACTCAACTTTTTAAGAGATATTTCAAACTTTTAGGCTCGGGTAAACGATAATGTTTTCTCTAAATGGAAAGATATATAAACAAAAGAATGAAGACCAAAAAGGGAGCCTCCATTTGTCACTTTGGGGAAAAAGCTAAAGAAGAGGAAGAAGGAAGACAGAGAAGAAGAGAAATAAAAAGATAGAGCTTTAGGTGCTTCAACCTACAATCCTTTAAGTTATTTTCTTTCTTTCCATATTTCATTTCACGTATTTGATGTATGAGATGGGATTGATGATGATGAATCTTGGGTTAAAGATATTCTAACTTCTTTCAGGGATTTATACTTGATTTAATGTTAATTTAGTTGCTTTTGTTGTTAATGATCATGGGTGTTGTGGTTATTTGTTGTATGTGCATGCTTTGTTAACAAATCAAGAGAGTGAATTGATAGAAAAATGATTAGATTAGGTAATGAGAGTTAAACAACCTAATAGATCATACAAATAATCAAATTAGTAATTTATACGAAGAGAGATCTCATATGAGGACCCAATAGTTTATTAGAGGACTTAAAATTTAATTAGATGTGTGGGTTTTTTATTAATTAAGAGATTACAAATTTTATAATTCAATTAGGTTTATAATTTAGGGTTTAATGATTATAACTCGAGAGAGAGTAATTCACCTTTTAAAAGTCTAAAACCGACACTATATTAACTCAAAAGTGACTAACTTAGCATTATTGATAGGATAAGTCTCCTTCTCATAATTTGTTAATCTTCCTTGTTTGAATTCCATTTGTCATTTGGTGGTGTTCAATTTTGATTTCTTTGTGTTAATTTTCATTTTCAATCAATACATATCTGATTGTTTACTTTTCTGTTTAGTTTTTATTTTCATTTTAGTTATCCTTTTGGCCTTAGACAACTTAGAATTTGATTAGTTCACTAACTCCTCGAGGGATCACACCTCATATACTACACTAATGACCCTTGCACTTGTGGTATATTGACGGATAAGAAATTGTAAAACTTGCCCATTCGATCATGTACATCAATATTTGCTCTTCAATATTTGTTCTCAAATACTAACAAATACATCAAGGTACCTCAAATACATAAAATTTAAGCTCAATAGCATACTCTAACCCATAAAACATTCAAAATACAAATATCTAACTGAATAAAACAATCCTAACCAAAACATGCACTAATCATTTAATTTAACAACTAAACATATACTAAACTACCTACTAAAATATTATGCAACCTACAACTATCAACCAACACACGTATATTGCTAAAAAATTACTATAAGTAACTTACATACTGCCCAAAATGCCCATGTTGTCAAAACTAGGTAAGTTGTTTAAGAAATAGAAAGATTCGTGGCCACCAACATGCCTGTGTTCTTATTGTCGAGCAAGTTTTATATAATAATAATAAAACTCTCAATATTATAAGTATACAAATTGTATCTTATAGTATCAAAGGTATCATTCCGACAAGGACCATAAACACCTAAACAACTTGAAAAGAACTTTGTCTAAGGTATTAAAAATTGGTTTGAATTCAAATAAATAACTGAAAGTAAAACAATAAAACAAAGCAATTAAAGAATTGATAAATGAGCTACTAATGAAATTGATATTGATCAATGTTAAAGACTTAAGAACTATTTTATCCTTATTTTGTTTCCCTTGATCTTATTGATTCAATTTCTATTTGATCAAGGATATTCTAGAGGTTTGATTACTATCTCTCAAGATCTAATCAAGTAACTTTAATTGAATTTGATATTTATAGAATTGTAATTTATTAATTCAAAAAACTACTCTTAGCTTATTGAGTTAGATCTGAAGCAATCCTATAGATAGTTAATTTCACAACTAAGATCTCTCTCAATTACTATTTAATCCGATAATTATGGTTTTATTAAGTTACCAACTCTCATTGCACACCTTAACACAAATAAATTTGTTCACTCTCTCGATATATTACCAGGCACAAACATAATAATTATTACAAACATTCATCAAAGTATTGAATTCAACAGGAAATGAGGTTCACAAAATACTTCAAGTGCAATCCCTAATAAGGATTTTGAAACCCCTAATCATGTTAGACATATTAGAAATCCAAATAAACATTTTATACAATGGAAGAATTAAAGGAAAAATTAAAAAACTAGTTGGAATTGGATTTTATTGAAGAATTTTAAAAGAGGTCCAATATTTCTTTATTGTTGGTATATGATGAATGCTCAAATAAAAATAAAAAAATAACAATAAAAGTATAATATATGTTGCATGCATTTAAAAACAAATTTTAAAGTTATTGCACCAACCGAATTATGGTGTGAAGGACTTATGTTATAAAGAACTAAGTTTCATGTAATTTTGTTTATCTAAATTCCCTTCAATGTTATCACCCTTTCATTATCCTACACATACCTTTACCTAAGCCTCATTATCACCTTGTAACAAGACCTTTTGATTTTTGTTTATAGTTTACTTATAAGTGGTGAAGATATGATGTTATTGCAAGTTTATGGTTAAGAATCCTTTGTGCATTGATTTGAGAGTTTCTACACTTTCCACCCTAAACATTTTAAGTGCATTGAGTGAATTATTGGTGAGGGTGTAAAAATTTTCCCTTTTGATTTCAAAATATTATATATGTGATTACTATATTAACTTATGAAGGTTGCTTTTAGGATAACTTGAATTTAATTATATGTTAATTTGATTAACATGATATGATGATTTAGAGTGTGGATGAATAACTCAAGGTTAATAAGGGATGAATGTTTGTAAGTTTGATTATTTAGCCTATGATTTTCTTAAGGACAAGCAAAGATTTAAGTAAAGGGATGTTTTTCAAATGATTAATTAATTACATTTATATACCTATATTTAGTGTGTTTTGTTTATTATTTAAGAGTTTCATAGTATTTTTTACACTTATTTTTCTTCAATTATGTTTTTAGATGATAATTACCTTTATAGACCAAAAGGAGAAGTACTCGGGTGAAATTATGGCATGGAATGGTAGAATTTGGACAATTTTGGTGATACACAGTTGTGTATAGTAATCATGTAAGTCACTGTAATCGTGTGAAACTTACAAAAAAAACTATTTTTCCCTTATGAACATACACGATTATTTATGTTACCCGTGTAAGCTTCTAAAACCATGTAAAGTCACAAATTAAAGGTGTTCTAAGATACATAATCACCTACACGGCTATGTAAGTGAATGTGTATATTCCACAAATCCTAGTTTTCACTATAAAAAGGATATTATGGAAAATACAAAAGGGGGGAGGAAATTAGAGTCATTAGAGACACTTAAAAAGGAAGAAGAAACAAAAAAAAGATGCAGTAGATTTTCCAACACCAGGAAAAGAAAAGAATTTCAAATTTTATTCTCAACTCTTTTCTTATTTCCTTGTTATAAATTGTTCATGATGATAATTTTGGATCAGGAAGCTGGATTGATTCACTTGTGTTATATTGTGCAGTGAGAGCTAGTATCCCAATAGACCTTTAAACATCAAACTAATAGGCAATTGAAGAGAGACCTTAATTATTTATTAGTTATCTATAGGATTGCTTCAAATCCAAATGGAGAAGAAATAATGGTATGGAAGGTATGGAAGTAGTAGCTTAATATTTTATAAAATAATTAATTGATTTTATTTTTTATTTATTTTGTAGGAAACAAATCAACAATGCACTTCATCTGGAAGAATAGTCAAGAAAATTTTCCTTGTAGAGGTTTAGCTTAAATTACTCTGTAATCAACAATGCACTTCATCTGGAAGAATAGTCAAGAAAATTTTCCTTGTAGAGGTTTAGCTTAA
>JANTPM010000083.1:38783-70669 GCA_025434745.1 Erythroxylum divaricatum | reverse complement strand
CATAATTCATCACGATTTCTTCATTTAATTTCATTTTATAAATCTAAAATCCCACTAAGAGATCGGGGTCCAACAAAACAAGAGCATGCAAGAGACCTTAACCACTTACTTTTGAATGTGAATTCACTTGCTACATATATAAACATCTTCTCAAAATTTGCAACTTAATCTTTGCTGGATTTGCTGAATATAATAGATTGAATTTGTCAAAACCAAATCGTTAATGAAGGGGATAATCTAGTATTCAAAATCTCTGCTGGTAACTTATTATATAAAATATGAAATGAAAGAAACAAAAGGTTATTTCAAAACTAGACAATGGAGAGGGATGCACTTTTTTTTAATCTTATAGGAAGAATTAGGTTTCAACTTATCACTTATTGAGTCAACCAACTAAGACATTACTCTTAATCTTGTACTTGTAAATTTATTTATTTTTGTGAAAAATATTTTTAAAATATTTTTTTGAGAAAAATATAAGGGAATAACTCACTAAATGGCGCACCAATAAGCCTTATAAATTTATTTATTTTTGTGGAAAATATTTTTTAGAAGAACATTTTTAAGAAAAATATAAATGGTGCACTAAATAATGTAATTTATTTCGTTGAAAATATGTGGTCGATTACAGTATGCCAGTGGAAAAAGACCGAAATTAAATGTTGTGTCTACACCCAAAGCATAGACGTCTAAATCAAAAGCAGTCCGTCAAATACAGTAATTCCTAAAACACCCAAACAAGAAAGGCACCCTTAAAAATCTATAAAGACGAAAATAGCCCCATCGCTCTCCAATCACCAAGCCCTGGATTTCCCTTCTGAGCCCTCACCGCCCACACACTCCCTCTTCTGCCCTTCTCTCTAATTTCCCAATCTTCTCCCTCTCCAATTTCCGACTTTTTTGCCCTTGTTTTCCGATCTTCTCCTTTCCAACTACCCGCCATTTTTTCAAATTCTCGTTATTAATCTTCACTCTTTAGACCCTAACCAAGATTATTCATGACCATTACCCCTTGATTTCTTTACTGTTGGTCCGTCACCCGTTGTGTTCCGTGTCTTAACTCCATTTGAGGCTCTTTTGATCAATACCCGCTTCGTTTCCTGGGTTGTTTTAAAAAGGTAGATTTTCTGGATATTTGTTCCTGTTTTGGAGGTAGTTTTTTTTTCTCTTGAATGAGTATTTACTCTATTCGAGTTTCTTTTTTCTTTTGGAACTCACTCTTCGAAGTTGAATTTCGTTTGGTTGGAGAACTGAGCATTCTCCATCACGGTTCTATCATTTGTTGCTTTGATCCATTTCAAGTTCTTAGTTTTGCTTTGTTTAGATGTTCTGTTTTTGGGCTTCGGAATGTACTGTGTGTTCAAATTTAGGGCTTTTTTCTGCTTACCCTTTTCGAGATACAATTGTTGTGGTTCCGCATTTTTTTGGACCTTACCTTTGAGAACTTTGCACCTTGGAGGATTTTAGTGGGATTTACTCTTTCCTTTCTTTCTTTTTTAGTTTACTATCTAATATTTGGATGTTTTGGTTGATGGTTAAATGGTAGTTCTGTTTGATGTCCTGCTGTGCATGGCTGCGCTCAATATTTGTGGAATTAAACTTGCAAAGGGAATTTCTAAATTTTGGATGATTTGATAGGGCTTTGTTGCTAAAGTAGTGGTTATTTTCCGCGCAATTTTGGTTGTTCTTTGGTTTGAGTACGTCCTCCTTTTTTTAATGCAAATTATTTTACTTCGCGCATTTGATTGTTATTACTAGATTAGATGAATATTTCTGCGACAAATTTGGCTTTTCTTGGTACAGAATGGGAATTAAACAAGTGAAAGAGGGAGGCATCAGCTTAGGGTGGATTTTTTATTCATGTATGTGTATTTAGACAGTTTTTTCTAGTTTTTGTGTATGATTAAGGGCTGAGCATTCCATCTCTTATTGTGAAAATACTTCCTTTTTCCTTGAATGCGTTGCATGTGATTGTTCTTCTTTTAAGCTGATTGCACTTGTTGATTCTGGGAGGAAAAAAATATTACCAATCGCAAATATGGTCAATTTTCAATTGAATAAAATGAGATTTTTTCTGCATTTCTTTCTGTGGTAATTCTTTTGAGTCATGTTTTAATACTGGCTTTAAGTTTACTCTCAAACATACGAGATATACTCCAGAGCTTACAATTGTATTTTCCTTTCCCTTTTTTGACAGGCACGAGGTGCTACTGATGACATATTAGAGGTTTTCGTAGTTCTTCATGTGAAAATTTGCTGCAGTTTATGTATAGTGGTTTTATTCAATGGCTAATCATGACTTGGTACTTGGGCAAAGTCACACTCTGGGGCTTGGACAGAATCAGCAGTTGGTCTTAGGCCACAATCACAATTTGGGTTTGCAGAACCATGATTTGGAGTTGCGTCAGGCACAAGAGCATCATTTAGGTTTGGACCAAACCCATGATCTAGGTTTAGGTCATCATCATGAACATGAATTAGGTTTAGGTCAGACTCCTGACCATGAGGGAGATCATAGTTTTGGTCATGAAAATGATTTGGGTATGGATCAAAAACCTGAACAGATTCATCAAGAATTGTCTCATCCTACACAGAACCATGACTTAGCTTTATCAGAAAGCCGTGAACTGGTTGTTTCAGGAAACCAAGAACTGGATGAGAATCTTGAGCTGACTGTGGACCAGAGTCAGGACATGTCATTGGACCCTACTCATGATTTAGATGTTGATGACTCTCAGCTTGCAGTCCATACTCCTGTCCTTCAGGCTCGTACTCTTGCTATAGGTCCTAACTATGAGCTTTCGGTAGGGCAAGAGTTCCCTGATGTCATCAGCTGCCGCAGGGCTTTGAGGGATACAGCCATTGCCCTTCATTTTGAAATGCAGACAATAAAATCAGATAAGACTCGGTTCACTGCTAAATGTGCAAGTGAGGGATGTCCTTGGCGCATACATGCAGCGAAGCTACCTGGTGTTCCAACTTTCACAATCAGAACCATCCATGAGACCCATACATGCGGAGGGATTGCTCATCTTGGTCATCAGCAAGCCTCGGTTCAATGGGTTGCTAACTCTGTGGAACAACGTCTTAGAGAGAATCCTAATTACAAGCCAAAGGAGATTTTGGAAGAGATTCATCGTGTACATGGTATTACTTTGTCTTACAAGCAGGCCTGGAGGGGCAAAGAACGGATCATGGCTGCAATGCGCGGATCCTTTGAAGAAGGATATCGTCTACTTCCACAGTACTGCGACCAAGTTAAGCGAACAAATCCTGGGAGTATTGCAACTGTTTATGGAAACCCATCAGATAATTGCTTCCAGCGTCTTTTCATATCTTTTCAGGCTTCAATTTATGGTTTTCTGAATGCTTGTCGGACTCTGCTTGGGCTTGATAGGACATATTTGAAGAGCAAGTATCTTGGCACACTACTTCTTGCTACTGGCTTTGATGGGGATGGTGCTTTGTTTCCACTGGCATTTGGTGTTGTTGATGAGGAGAACGATGAGAATTGGATGTGGTTTTTGTCTGAACTTCATAATCTCCTTGAGATAAATACAGAAAACATGCCGAGGCTTACTATTTTGTCAGACCGGCAGAAGGGCATTGTAGATGGTGTGGAAGCAAATTTTCCCACTGCTTTTCATGGATTTTGCATGCGTCATTTGAGTGAAAGCTTCCGTAAAGAATTTAACAATACAATGCTTGTCAACTTTCTTTGGGAGGCTGCTCATGCTTTGACCGTCATTGAATTTGAAGCAAAAATTCTGGAGATTGAGGAGATATCACAAGATGCTGCCTATTGGATTCGGAGGATTCCCCCTAGATTATGGGCTACAGCTTATTTTGAAGGAACTCGTTTTGGTCATTTGACAGCTAATATAGTTGAAGCATTAAACTCTTGGATTTTGGAAGCTTCTGGGCTTCCTATAATCCAAATGATGGAATGCATTAGGAGGCAGCTTATGACCTGGTTCAATGAACGCCGAGAGACTAGTATGCAATGGACATCAATACTTGTGCCTTCTGCTGAGAGACGTGTTGCAGAGGCCCTTGAACGTGCACGTACATATCAGGTTCTTCGTGCCAATGAAGCTGAATTTGAAGTTATATCTCATGAAGGAACAAATATTGTGGACATCAGAAACCGCTGTTGTCTTTGTCGTGGCTGGCAACTTTATGGGTTACCCTGTGCACATGCTGTCGCAGCTCTTCTTTCTTGCAGGCAGAATGTGCACCGGTTTACTGAAAGCTGTTTCACTGTAGCAACTTATCGGAAAACCTATTCACAAACTATTCATCCAATTCCAGACAAGAGCCTGTGGAAGGAGTTGTCTGAGGGAGATGCAAATGCTAGCAAGGTTGTTGAGGTCATTATTAATCCACCAAAATCACTTAGGCCACCAGGTCGGCCAAGGAAAAAGCGAGTCCGGGCTGAAGACCGTGGCCGTGTTAAGCGAGTTGTGCATTGTAGCCGTTGCAATCAGACAGGCCACTTTAGAACTACATGCGCGGCACCCATCTAAATTGGCACTGAAGATGGTTAACTGTTGTTATCTTTGGGGTACGTGGGTATGAATCTGTGCAAAAACATTTCCCTAGGATTGTAATTTTCAAATTTTCATTTTGTTGTTTTGTCTCTTTCGGTTTGTAATTGTTATCAGATAAGCAAGTAGCATGCATTGTTTATTCTTGTTGACAAGTTGGTAAATTGACCTTAGTTTCTATTCTCCTACATGTTATTTCAACTCAATAATGTAAGGTGACAGAGGATTGTGATTTTGGTTCTAGTAATGGCAAGAAAGCAGTATCATAGTGATTGATATGGTCTCATTTATATGGATTATCATCAGCTACTGGAGTTGGATTCTTTTCTCAACCTTGGTGCATTTCCTACAGTAACTCTATAATTAGAATATTAACATAGCCTTTACGTGGTAATACATTGAGTACGAGATTAATCAAACTTCACCTCACCCTTCCCTCGACCTTCAACATTTTAATTTGTTGACTCTACCACCAAGGAGGCCCGTTGCTCGTTGGCTTCCATCCTTAGGGGCATACCGATTGCCCCGTTTGTTGACTTTATTGATTTTAGACATTTTCAATTTAATTAACATTATCTTCAATCAATTTATTGAGGAATTTATATGCATGTTCCGAATCTATCTCAACTTGTTTTTTCTCTTTCTGGAAGCAAACTTTCCATTTATCAGAATTCAACTCTTTGGTTTGAAAATACTTGACTTTAGGTAGTTTGATAAGTTACTTTAATTAATTATATCAAATGACAAATTTTAATGAATTTAAAATGCATAGTTTGAATTTAATTTTTATAATTTTAAATTATTTTAATTAATTATATTAAAATTAGGTAGTTTTAAATTGTCATACCTGTTAAAACAAGATTCAAATTAAATCGATAACTTGAACTTAAACCGTTGATCCCATGACCAGACTGAATTTATACACTTAACCATCGCTTCGGGACATGTTTTTGAAGAACTCAATGGTAAAATGATATTCAAACAAAAATTTGCGAGCCTTTTTCGTATATCGTTATCTTTATATGTCAAACAACTCCCGTATAGAACTACAATCTTGAGTTGGCTTAGGATTTTAATATAGTTAATAGCACTACTCATTGCAAGAAACTACATAAAATTTGAAAATGGTATCCATCGTCTACAATACAAAATTCCTTTATGTATACTTTATGATTTATCATTTATAGCTTATAATTGTGATCTGATTTATAAAATGTAAAATCTTGTTGTATACTTTATGCCGTATACAAAAACTTATTAAATTGCAAGAAGCACTCATGGAAGATTTTGATATGCTAACTTATAGATGCAAGGATCAGGAAGAAAGGCAGTCTATGCAGCAAAAAGGAAGTTGCATACAACAAGAAATAGCTGTCCTGTTAACTTTTTAATCCAGCAAGAGATAACGGAAGACAATAGAAAGAGTTGTTACAACTTTTTAGGTGTATCAAGTCTATTTTAGGGTGGGTTGTCTGCCAAGGTATTGGTATGATATTGGTTTTTTGTACAATCTCTGCCTATGTACATAAAACCTAATATTCATGATTTATTAAATATCTGATTTATCAAAAAAAATCTTCAGTACGAATTTTTTATGTATTTCTGAAGCTTAGTAGAGTAGCATCAGAAATTCTTTTTTGTTTTATAATTCATAAGATGGTGGGGTGAGGTTCTTAAGCTCTTGGCATTGGAGTTGCGCAACTATTTTCTGCGCTTTAGGACTAGATCTTATCTTGCCTCTTTCAGTCATTCTTATCTAAATCGTCGTATCATTCTTCTTCATGAAAATCTGGACTAGCAGATAATATCTTTAATGCCAAGATATCTTTTTAATTTATTTTAAGATTATTTAAGTGCTAATTCTTAATCCCTTCATAGATTCAGCTAGGAAGTAAGCATATTTCAAGAAACTCTAGGTTAGTTAAGTATATAGCATTTATTATTCCAAATCATACCAATCTCAAATAGTTTGAGGATGAGCACATTGCAAAAAAAGTTCAACCTAGGGTATATCCCTAAAAAATCAATATAACAGGTATCATTATTTTGTAAAGAGTATAATCTCACATAACCTTATAATGCACTTGAACAACAAAATGTCCTTTGGAAGGCCATCAAACATGATAGTTTTCTGTATCCTTCATTTATGATATTCTCAGGAATAACCTCTTTTGGCTGAATTTGCTAATTAACGGATTCTTTTATTAGTGAAGGAGAGCGTATTGACGATTGTCATCCACTATCTCAGCCTTGCTAACTAGGCTATAAAGTTTCCGTTCTGAATAATTGTAGTGGTTTATCTGGGCTTGCCATATATGACAAAATGAAATAAGTAACTCAGCAAATTCTTTTGGTGTCGAGTTGAAATTTGCAATATCTAATAAATTTTGATTTGCACTTGGCATGTATCAATATCTTTAGTCATTGATCCGATAACTTAAATGTCTCTTCTTTGAAGCTGACCATCTCTCGTTAAAAAGTCTTCAAGAACATTATTATTGGATTTGATACTTTCAATATCAAAAGTATATTCTACTAATAAAGTATGTCATTTTATATATCTTTTATATTCAGGTTTAGAAGGTAAATTATTCTGAAAAAAAAAACCTTAATTTGAGTGTTATTAGTTCATAATAAAAACCTTTTAGGTAATAGAAAATCATAAAATTTTTTACAATATTTTACTACTGCTAATAATTCATTTTCATTTATATGATAACTTTGTTAAGTGTATGTAAAAATTCCCAAAGTATACCTGCAAAGAGACTCATTCATCTTAATATTAAAATCATCATAATCTATCTTATTTAATATTCCACTCCAGACATGATTAGAAGAATCAGTTTCAAGGATTAAATCATCATTATCCGATGGTAAAGAGAGTTCTGGTAGGCAGTATGCAAAATCTTAATTTTCTTTACCTAGTCAATCACATAATGCAAAAATTCAAATCTTTGATTCTTCTTTAAAAGCATTTGAAAAGGTTTTCTTATTTCATCTAGGTTTTGAATAAGATCATAAGCATAGTTTAATACTCCCAAAAAACTTTGAACTTGTTTTTTTAACTTGTAACCTGTCAAGAAATTGGAAATTTTTTTGATGATGTTAGGTTGAAGTGTAACTTCCATACCGTGTACTTCCATACCAAGAAATTCTATTTTGGTTTGACATATCTTAGTTTTTTTCTCAAAAAGTGCTAAGCCATATTGTTCATATGAATCTGCAATTTTATGGAGATGTGTAATATATTGAGCAATATTATTACTAGTTATTAAGATATCATCCATATAACAATGTATGAAATTATGATACTTGAAGATATTATCCATTTTTCTTTCAAATACTTACGGAGCATTTTTTAAGCCAAAAGACATATCCAACCATCCATAATGACCTTGTAGAGTAGAGAAGCAGTATATGTAATGCTATCTTTGTTCATTTTTATCTGCTAAAATCCACCTTTATAATCAAATTTAGATAAGATTTGTTTTCCTCCTCTTCTCAAGTTTATTAATGTTTCTTTATGGGGTAAGAAGTATTCATTAAATACTATACTATCATTTAATTTCTTATAATTTACTACCATTCTTGCCTTATTTCTAATTAGCTCTGCATGGTTTCTAACCTTAAAAGATAGAGAAGAATGAGGAGACTTACTAGGTCTAATAATTTTTAGATTTTCTAGTTCAAAACTTGTCTGTTAATTTTTTTCTTGATCTTCTAAATTATATCTTATAGCAGTAACTCTAATAATAAAATTTAGATAATATTTGTTTTCCTTTTGTCAAGTTTATTAATGTTTCTTTATGGGGTAAGAAGTATCCATCAAATACTGTATTATCATTTAGTTTCTTCTAACTTACTACCATTCTAGCCTTATTTCTAATTAACTCTATATGGTTTCTAATCATAAAAGCTTGGTAAGAATGAAGGGATTTACCGGGCCTAACATTTTTTATATTTTCTAGTTCAAGAATTTATTTATTAAATTCTTCTTAATCTTGTAAATTATATCTCATAGCGGTAACTCTAAAAATCTTTTATTTATCTATCGTTTCTAAGTTTGCTTCTTTTACATTTTTATCCCAAAATTATAATGGGCTATTAGAGTAATTTTTCTTTCTTTTTTAACTAATTTTAATCCGTCTTTGATGGTTTTTATCTGTTGATATTTATTTTGTATAATTTTTTGATGGTTTAATAAAATTTTCAAAAAGATTAGTTTTTCTTTATATCTTACACCACATTGGGCTATGCAAGGTTTAAAGTGGATCAGGGTAGATCTAGCATATACATTTTTTATTTGATTAACTATGATCAAATGACCATAAGGATTCTTAAGATGTAGTTATTGTTTAATAGTATCAAATAATATCTTATGAAATAAATGGAGAAAATTATTTCCTAAAAGAATATCAGTTCTAATCATAAAAGAGTATCATAAAAATAAAAGGGTGGATATTTTATTAAAAATGTTCCTAATAAGATTTAGGATTGATGAATACATTCAGATAAATGTGTCTATTATTAGCAATATCTAATCTTATTATTTTTTTAGGGTTCATGATATTGTAAAGGAAAATTATGGTGAATTTAGAGGATATATCAAGGGTTCATTTCACAATGTCCTATGAGGAGGAATCAAGAGTGATAGAGACCAAAAAGTTTAGAAAGTTATCTCTGCCTCTAGAAAAGTAAAAGGGCCAGTACAAAGTGTTATTTTCTATAAATGGTTGAATGTTAGAGTTGGGTGGAATTATGGATTTCAAAGACAACAAGTCAATTAGGCCATAGAGAGGACCTTTATATTACCAAGAATCAAACTAAAAGAAAATGTGATAATACCTTACGTGATTAATAAAGATGATTTTTTTCAATGACTTAGTAGACTAATGGGTTATAGTACCTTACGTGCCACCACGGATACTTCCACCTCCTTTATAGGATTGATTTATTTATTTTGTACTTGTGTTTTTTTATTTTTCATAATACTATAGATCATATGTACATATATTTTCATGTTCTTTTTCCTTTTAACTTACTTTTTGTTAGGAATTTTGTTTAAGACCTAGATCATATGTCAAACCTCAGGGAAGTTCAAGTCCTCTACTATATCTCTTTTTCTTTCATTATTCTTTATTATTTCTATGTGTTTGAAAAATTGAAGATAACATTGATTTTAATTATGGGGGAGGGATTGTAGGATTATAAAATTATAAACTAAGCTTAAGCTTATCAAACTCTTTTATATTAATAGGAGGAAATGTTTTGGAATTTGTTTTTCTTTGAAAGTATGCAATTTAGCGACAATTAATTATAAGTTTCATTAATTTTGTGATTTAGAATATCTTTGTAACTAGTTATGAGTATTGGTGAATAAGTGAGTCTAATTTGCTTTATAAATTTGGAGAATAAAAACTTTTTAATAAGCATTATAATGTTCTTTGTACTAAATGCACATATATGAAGTAATTGTGACTTCTTTAAGAATTGTCATTAATTTATATCAACACATAGTTAAAAAAAAAAGTAATTAGGCCCATGCTATTGTCTTCAAACCTATAAAAAGATTGAAGACAAAAAGTAGTGTTAGTATTCATTTGAGATGGTAACCTAGTTAAGTAATCAGGGGAATTCGTGATAAGGTAGTTACTCTGCATAGAAAGGATAGGTGACTCTTCAAACAACCTTTTAATGTTGTTTTTTTGTTTAAATTTATATGTTATTAATAAGGCTGTGAATATATTTGGAAGTCAAATAATATTATCTTATATATGTTCATTTTTGTAATAAATTTTGTGATTTAGGTTGAAGTTTGAAGGATCTCAAAGCAAATTGAATCAATTTATAAATTTTTACAAGTAGTTAGTTACATAGCATTTTGATAACCTTTATGATTGGATAAATAATGAAGAATCTTCATCGGTATGTATAATTTGTTTGACACTTCTTTTAATGAAGTTCAATTTTTTAAAAAATTTATCCATGTTTTTGTAATTGATTGAATTGAACGAATGAAAGAGAAATATTTAATTATTTGATACATACAATAAGATTTGAGAGAAGATGTGTATGATTAGATCAAAACGTAGATAAAGTAGATTAACTGTGAGCTATCCTAGAAAAAGCTGCAAGATCTTCTTAGGTTAGGGTAAACCTATCCAAAGATTTCACATAATAGATTAAAACATTCTTAGGTTGCCCTGATTTGAAATAAATTTCAATTGATTAATCTAAGAATATGAGTTATATGTCTTAAGAGAAAATATAGTCTAAGTTAGGAATTTGTACTCGTCAAAGAAACTAGAACCATTCATTAAATCAGGTTGAAGTTGAATATAATTAAGTATTTGGAAAAACTTATCTAAGTATAGTTTGCTCATTGATTGATTTGTTTCTTAATTATTGCTTAGATTTAGTGTCTATATTTTTATTTTTTTTATGTTCAATTGATCTTAAGTTGTTGGTCCATCTAAGTTTATGGATAGTTTGTAATTAACTGACATTCTTTGTGGGATCGACTTGTATTCACCTGTACTATTCATGGTTACACTATATGCTTGCAGTTAAAACATAAGTAGTGGACTACTCACAACATTCGCCTAACATCCATATGTATATAATTATTGACAGTTAATTGATGGAAAATACGTCATAAAATAAAAATAATGAAATATCTTAATACGTATAACAATATTTAAAATGAAATTCAGAGATTATTGAGGATCTAATTTTACATTGGAACAAAACAAATATTAGAACATATATAGAATTGCCTATTAATTCCTTTAAACGTGAGTAACAGGAACAAAATAGAAGATACCTATGGTCGGTATCTATAGAAGAGGCAATAGCATCTAAAATAGAAGAGACGTAAGTCTCTAAAATAGATGAGACATAAATCTTTAAAACAAACGAGACATAAGTCTCTAAAATAGAAGACACCATAGTGTCTCGGAACATAAGCAACTGCAGACCCTTCTAGGCTAACTATTTACCCACAACTAGGACTTAGCAAGGTAAAACTAATCATCAAAGCATTATAATTACATTTCAGAATCACATTTTAGAGTAACAAATTTATAACATATAAACTCATTCCCTTTTCCTTACATTATAATTTAACGATGTTATCATGTATAATCTTATTTAATATGCTTTATGTTCATATTCCTTCTCAATAATACAAAAATGAAATCATTAACGTATATACAAATTGCATGCATGATGAGTCTCATATTACCCTTATAAATGGGTTTGCTAAGTTTCATTGACGTTTGAAAAGGTTTTGATGAATTTCGGTAGCATTTAGGTGAGGGAAATTCATATGTTTGGGTTAAAATGGGGTTACGCATGGTTGCAACCTCACACTCACAATTGTGCTTCGCCAATTTCCAGCTTTTCTCAAAATAGGTTTCCAGGTCCATTTTGTATGACCATTTTAACCTAGAAATTGGGGTTTTTAGGGAAAATAGTCTTCTATAAAAATGTTCCTCTATGTTTTAATTTTCTAATTACATAAATTTCATGCAATCTAGTTAATTATTCCTAGAGTGATACTTAAAACACTACTAGCTATTCTAAAATAGGTACAGTAGCCAGAACTCAATTTCAGGACAAAATTCAAAAATCTTAGATGTAGAATCAAATTTCTATTACTTCATGAAAGTTTTAGGCTTATGTCTCTAGTTTAATGTCTAATTAGGCCAAGATATGGTCAAATTAGAGAAGCCTATTCAATGGAACTTATCCATTCAACTAGGTAAACATCCCAAATCAACTAACTTTAGTCTTGTCAAGCACGAGCAAAGGAAAAATACATTTAATTCAACCAACAACATCCTATTGCCCATGAAATACTTCTTTGACTAATTGGCCTCACATCACACTCATAAATTAAAGCAAACATATCAAAAATTCCCATACCTCTCAAAGGAGTGATCAAAACCCTTTTTCTTCACTCCACTTGCTTCCCTTTGCCTTTTGTCTTTGGTCTTGTCCTCCTCTTAGACATCAAATACACTAATTTCATGTGATTCTTTCAAAATCCTCTTTAGATATCAAGTTTGGTATGAATTCTTATGTAGAGAGGAGCTCAAAATTCTAAATTTTGACTGTTAGGACCTGCCTCATCCCAGCCTCTTCATATTTATATGTAAATCTTATGATGTGTAGAGTGACAATGGGCCCATTGGTTCTTACTTTTCAATTTTTATTAAATACAATTTGGCTACACCATTTTCTTATTCCATGTAATTATATATCATCTTAATTCATTTAGCATTTTGGCCCATGATTAATTTATATTTATGCATGTATAACACATTTAACATAAATTACCCCCAACAATTTCGTTAATGCCAATTATGTCCCGTACTAAAGACTCACTTTCATATTCTTTAACACCCATTACATATACTTTGATGAACATAACAAATTCCGATTAGGGTATAGTTTGGGGCGTCACAATGCCTGTCATCGTTGGAATATAGAAACTATAATAGTATTTGTCAAAACAACAATGATTAAGAATTGTTGCAGTTGGCTTATATCTTTATTAATAATAAACATCTGGTCATATATGGATTTCAATTGGTTCAAAATTTTCAACTAGACAATACATGACTCTGTACGCTAGGCTGAGACAACAAGAACCAAGATGAACGGTCATAGTAGCATTTGAGATTCATTTATTGATCCATTGGGTTTAGCCGCTTCTCAACCAAAATTGCCAGCGAAATAAAACCTGTTGTACGTAAAGTGGAACTGGAAAATAAACCAGAAGGACATTATTCATTGATCTAGCTATGGCAGCTTCCAATTTTACCGCAGAGAATTTAAGAGATTCCCAACTCTGAATTCAATAGACTGAAAAAGTTAGCATGTTCGAGGCACTCTACAGCAAATTTTGGGAATCTACAACATGGCCGCTCCAGGGACAGTTTGATTGCTTCTCCTGTTGCGGTACGTGGCTTGGAGCTGCTTGCTGCCAATGTAGTTGGAACTATAAAGTTTCTTGCAGCTCATTATGTATTCCTCCTATTATGTTATGGGTTTCTTTTCCTATCTTTGGCATATGGGGTTAGATATTTATGTATATTGTACGTTTTTAAATGTAAAATAAAAGATTTGCAAGTTTTTAACCTTTTATTGATCAGGTTCTTTTTTTTTTTTCCTTCCACGCAAGACAGTGGAAATGATTTTTGACATATTTCTCAAAACATGATGTACAGCTTTGTAGGCTCCAGACATTTAAAATACCCTGATATGGTAATTGAATGATATATTATCTCACCTATAAAACGTCACCATATTATTGAGTTCATCATATATATTCACCATAACACCGGTGGGGTAATAATGTTGAAAGTTAGATAAAACCAACCCCACCAATTAATGTTTGTTAATTTCCATGTTGCATGGCATATGATGAAAAAGAAATATCTATTTGGTTAAGGAGATTGAGATGTAACTAATCCGTTTTTATCTCGAGTAAGATGGTTAAAAATAAACTCGTAGCTATAATCAACTTTCAAATTCTTTAGAGGTGGAATATTGAATATGTGATAGTGAGATAAATGGAAAAAACAAAACCAGGAGTTCAATTATCTCTCAACATTTATTACGCCTGTACCTTATTTGATCAGTGGAAAAAGAAAAATAAACTCGGAGAAATGTTTCATCTTTTAGAATTATTGATAGGGTTAATTATTAAAAAATTAGTTTTATTAAACTTTATAATTATAATTTAAAATATAAATAGCAATAATAATATATTCAAATTTTAAATATTTTATAAAATTATCTTTATTAAAATTTTCATTAATAGAATATATATAGTAAATTAAGTCACTTATTAATTTTTTTGGATAAATGATAATTAGAATAAATTATTTATGAAAAAAATATTTGTGTTAAAATTAAAATAATTAATTTAGGAGAAAAAATAAAACCTAACATTTTTCCTTTTTCCCAATCTATTTTTTTGGTCATTGAGAACTCTGAGCCATAATAAGGCTCGTCGATGTATCTTCTTAGATCTGAATTAAATTGAGCAATTTGATTGAATTGTTGTTGATGTAATTGCTTCACTTGGAGAGATATGACATCAACTTTGGAGGAGATGTTAGGTATTTCCTATCAAGAGGAAGATAGACATGTTTCCAATTTTCAAAATTTATAAAGCGTGGGTGGAACTCAAATCTGGTAAGAAGATCAAATAATGGAGGTGAATATACTGGTAAAGATTTGATGGTTTCTGCAAGTAAGAAGGCATCAAAAGATAGTTCATAACTACATATACTCCTCAACAAAATGGAGTGATAGAGCGGATGAATAGAATTCTGTAGGAAAGAACAAGAGTGATGATGAGAAATGCTAGTTCAGACAAGAAATTGTAAGCAGAAGTAGTCAATACTGCTTGTTATGTGGTGAATTGGGCTCCATCAACTGTAATTGAGTTGAAGACACTGATGACGATATGAGCTGGTAGACTAGTGGATTATTTAAATCTTCATATATTTGAAATTCCTGCATAAGTGATGTTTATTGCCCAAGAAAATACGAAGTTAGATTCAAAATCCAAAAGATGTATTTTATTGAGATATGTTGAAGGAGTAAACGTATCATCTGTGGGATTCCACTACCTACAAAATTATTATCAGCAGAGATGTTATTTTCTTGAAAAATAATGATTAAGAGCAAACAGAAGATGTCAGTACTTTAAAAGAGAATTCAGATACTACAACAGTATAAGTGGAAAGATAATTTGATCAAAATGATTTTTCTGAAGCTACATCAGAGCAAAAGGAGCAAGAACTAGTCAAATCTAATGTTTCAGATACTCGAAAATCAACTCAAACAAGAAGAACATCGAGATTATATTATGGAGAGCAATATTCTATATTGTCATTTAACTAAAGACAGAGAGCCATCAACTCTTCAAGAAGCAATGAATAATTCATATGCATCTCAGTGGATGACAACAATGTAGGAAGAAATTGAAACTCTGTATATAAATAAGACATGGGATCTAGTATCACTACCATAAGAAAGAAAGCCTATTGGCAATAAATGGGTTTACAAGATTAAGTGGAGTGGTGACGATGAAGTAGAGCGATATTGTGTTAGATTGGTGGTAAAAGGATAAGCTCAAAAGGAAGGAATTGACTTCAATGAAATATTTTCTCCTATAGTTCGAGGTGTTGATATAAGAGATTTGATTTCTTTATCATAAGCCTTTAATATAGTAGATTGGACGTAGACCCTTGTGCATATTTCAAGAAGTTTAATAAAGATGATTTTATAAATTTTCTATTATACATGGACGACATGTTGGTTGCAGGCTCCAACAATGAGGGTATCAAAGAATTGAAGGCACAATTGGTTAAGAAAGTTGAAATGAAGGACTTGGGACCAACAAACAAGATTCTAGAGATGAAAATTTATTGAGACAGAAATAATAAGAAGATTTGGTTTTCTCAGAAGAATTATTTAAAGAAGATCTTACAATGTTTTAGTATGCAAGATTGTAAGTAAATTTCTACCTCTCTTCCTATTAATTTCAAGTTATCCTCAAGTATGAGTCCTAGCATTGAATAAGAGAAGATGGAGGTGTCTCGGGTATCATATGCATCAGCAGTAGAAAGCTTAATATTCGCTATGATTTGTACAAGACTAGACATTGCATATGCAGTGGAAGTAATTAGTCAATACATGACGAATCCTAGTCGAGAGTATTAGAATACTGTTAAGAGAATTCTCAGATATATCAAGGAAACCTCAAATGTTGCATTAAGTTATAGAGAATCAGATTTTACTATTAGAGGATATGTTGATTCTGATTATATAAGTGATCTTGACAAAAGTAAATCCATTACTGGATATGTATTTACATTAACTGGAGGGGCTATGAATTGGGTTTTAAAACTACAGTTAGTTGTGGCTACGTCAACAATAAAAGCAGAATATGTAGCAGCTACACAAGTTAGTAAAAAAGTAGTGTGGTTGAAGTTGATGTTGAAAGAACTCTAATGCAAACAATAGAACATTACTTTGTTTGTGATAACTAAAGTGCTTTGCATCTTGCAAGGAATATAGCATTTCATTCAAAGACAAAATACATTCGAGTTCAATATCACTTCATTCGTGAGAAAGTGGAAGAAGGAATAGTGGATATTCAAAAAATTTATACCATAGACAACCTGACATATTTTATGACAAAAGCAATCAACGTTGACAAGTTTATATAGTGTCGATTATCATGTGGCTTGACAAAAAGTTAAGCAACATGAAGCGACGAGGTAGAAAAGAAAAAATATGATTGATTATCAATCAAATCTTTAAGTGAGAGAACTGTCAACAATTATGGCTGGTAGGCATAAAAAATGACTGACCATTTTGTTAGCCATTCACATAATGCACTCCTACCTATAAAAAGGTAGGAGTGGCATGAAGAAACACACAACAAATAGAAAAAGAGAGATGTTAGGTGAGAGAGAAAAAAAGAGACAAAAATATTTTGTGTATTTTTGTGGGTCTAGTTTTCTCCTTATAATTTTCTAGTTTTTTCAGTAGTAAAATTATTCTATCCTTACTCGTGACTTTTACCTTAATTTAGGAGTTTTTCATGTAAAATTTATGTGTCTATTTTATCTTCAATATTTTCAGTTTTAATATAGCTATGAGTCAACTCTATCCAAGTCTTAATTGTTCTTAACAAAGTTCACATGCTCTCTCTTAGCTTGGCTCAAAACCCCTTTTTTGCAACAAAACTCATTTCTACATATGGTAGATGTGGCATCAAAAATGAGTCAAGACTCATCTTTGACTCGCTTCGTCTCTAGAATGTCTACTTGTTCAACTCATTAATCAATGAGTATACATAAAATTATGCTTATAGTGATGCCTTTGGCTTGTTTCAACAAATGTGCTTTCCAGTTATTATTGTGTTGGGAAATTCCAAAGGTCTCGGAATTTTTTTTTTGATTATATTAGCAAACATATCCCGACCACAATGGAATAATTTTGAAGTTTTTTCATATTTTGATTTCTCGAAAACTAAGTACATTTTAATTTTATAAAATGATTAACACATAAATCATAATAAATCATGAATCTTAATTCATACCTTATCCTAGAGCTTGATCATATTCTTGTCGTATCTCTCAAATCGTTTCTTAAACTGATCCATCTCAACTATTATAGCCGCATAAGTGTTCGACTTCTAACGGTATCAACAAAACAAGTTGAAAGAACCTGTAACTTTTATAGAGAGAGCTCAGTAAGAAATGTTAGCTCCATTAAACTTAAATTTATTTATAATAAATTTTGGATATTTTAGTATTTTAATTGAAATTAAATTCTAAACCAATTATGTTCAAATAAGATTCAATATCTGATATTGATCCTTATTTATTAAATATCTCATATTTAACCATAAAGTTTGTAAAATTTTATAATCAAGTCTAACTTGGTTAGAAACATATTTGCTTTCTACAACTCATTCTTTATGTATGACTCATTAGATTTTCAAATATGTTAATCATGATTATAAATTTTAATTTTAATTTTAATTCATAATTAAAAATTAGATAAATTAAAGTTCCTTTTAATTTATCTTTAACTCTCTAATTAAACAATTTTATGATCAGAGATCAAGATTAACATCGAGTAACGCTAAGCAACATTGTTTACAAACTTGAACAAGTGTGCGCAAAAAGAATGAAATTATTATTTTGTGGCAAGGCTCAGTTATTGATCGTATTTGAAGAATTTGAACTAAAATAGATACCAAAATTTTCAAGGGACACTAGATAAAACATGGAACATCAGATTTTGACAAACTGTAAAATCAAATTTTATAGCGCATACTTAGATTCCTAATTGGGTCAAGCAGTTTATATTTAACGATTTACTCATTTGTCTTTCCATTAGAAGAATGTTGAAGTATAGATAAACTTGCATCTAGCCACATTGAAAGGGGCTTCAAAAAGTATAGTTATCTGTCACCTATGTTGGTAGATCAAAAAGCCATGAATGGTCCATCAAAGGACCAAAGACTTCGAGCTTTATATATAGCCAGCATTCCTCACTCATTTACTTGACATCCCAAGTGTGTCATAGCTAGGTAGCGCACCTGCCTTGCAAGCTTTTACCGTTCTTTTTAATTGCCGGGGTTTCTTGAAAGCCAATAATGTCGACAGCCATCCCACCCTTCCACACTTCTGTTGTCATTTTAGGCCTAGTTGCGACACTTCTGGCAAGTTTTGCCCCTGAGGCTGAAGCAGCTAGGTCCTTCTTTGTTTTCGGTGATTCACTAGTTGATAATGGCAACAATAATTACCTTGCCACCACCGCACGAGCTGATGCACCACCTTATGGGATTGACTATCCGAGCCATCGAGCCACCGGTCGCTTCTCCAATGGCCTTAATATCCCTGACCTCATTAGTATGATCCAAATTTCTAAAGGGATAAGTTGAATTGCTATTAATGTGTACTTTCGGGCAGCAATGACTAATATATATGTTATCTCAGGTCAGGCTATCGGATCAGAACCTACCTTGCCTTATTTGAGTCCTGCTCTTACAAGAGAAAGGCTACTTATTGGTGCCAATTTTGCTTCAGCTGGGATTGGTATCCTCAATGATACTGGAATTCAATTTGTAAGTCCATTTAGCCGCTTAATTAGCAGTTGTTTTTTTTTTTATAAAATTAAAAGATGTTGCGGTTTAACCAATTTCTACGTGATGCTCTTTTTGTAGCTAAATATCATTAGAATATCGAAACAATTGGAGTACTTCCAACAATACCAGCAAAGGGTCAGCGCCTTAATTGGACCCGAGCAAGCTCAGAGATTAGTGAATGAAGCACTAGTCCTGATCACTTTAGGAGGCAATGATTTTGTGAACAACTACTACTTGGTGCCTTTCTCTGCAAGATCTCGCCAATTCGCACTCCCAGATTATGTTGTCTCCCTCATTTCCGAGTATCGCAAAATATTAACCGTAACGTTCCTATTACACTTTTTACATAATTGTGCTGTTTTGTTTTACAAATGTCTGCTCTAATTTATGTAAGCGCTTTAGTTATTTCCCTATTGCAATGGGATAGTCTCTTCTCTTCACGTATAATTGAAAACCCTTAATAGAATAATACATATAAAAGCCTTTGATGGGAATACTCTGGAACAAAAAATTGAACGCAGAGGCTCTACAACTTGAATTTTTTTTTCTGATTATGTCTTTTCTGATTTCCGATCAAGAACAAAAAATTGAATTTTTATTGCTAAGAAAAGGAATACTCTGGAAAACGCAGAGGCTCTACAACTTGGGAGCCCGCCGAGTCCTGGTGACTGGCACTGGACCACTGGGCTGTGTTCCCGCAGAATTGGCCATGAGGAGCAGGAATGGTGAATGTGCTGTGGAACTGCAAAGGGCAGCTGCCTTGTTCAACCCCCAACTTGTGCAAATGATAAATGGACTCAATAATGAAATTGGATCAGATGTGTTCATTGCAGCAAATGCATATAAAATGAACATGGATTTCATCACTAATCCTCGAGCATATGGTACGCCATCAGATCCCCTTTTCCTTTTAATCTGCTGGATAAAGCAGGAGAAATATTCATATCCTTAACTTTACATCCTGAGTACAACTCAAATTCGCTAAACTATCAGCTTGAGTTAAAAAAAGGTTTAATTTTGGCCATGCATATAGAGTCTCTCGAAGTACGTGCTTTAACTAGCCCACACAATGTCGTTTACAAAGAACTCTGCTTATTGTTCTCCCGGAAACATGCATTAGATTATATGCAATAACCAATTCTGTAAGTGAAGGCAACCAGAGATATAACCAATTCTGTAAGTGAAGGCAACCAGATCTGGATTAACCAGCATCAGATCTGTGGGGGGTCCTTTTAACGTAAATTGCATGATATGACTGGTTCTGTTTTCTTGCGCATAAACAGGGCTGTTGATCCGCTAACTCCTGCGCTTAAATGAATCAATATGTGTCGGAGACGGTCTATACATTTCGCAGTCTACTGCGTATGGTCAAATTTGTCTCTTCTCAAAACTTTCTGGTCTACTCTGTTCCTGCAGTGCATGTGTTTTTCTTTTTCGTTTCTCTTTGTAACGCTTAACTACTATACTAAATTATCTCCGTTTTCAATTATTGTTATATGCTAGTAGACTACACTAAAGGACGTGCTTTAACATGCAGGATTTGTTACATCTAAAGTCGCATGTTGCGGACAAGGACCTTATAACGGGATTGGACTTTGCACAATTGCATCCAACTTGTGCCCTAACAGAGACATGTATGCTTTTTGGGATCCGTTTCATCCATCTGAAAAGGCTAACAGGATCATCGTTCAACATATCCTGTCAGGCACTACCAAGTACATGAACCCCATGAATCTCAGCACCATCATGGAATTGGACTCAAGAACTTAAAGCAGCCTTGGGTTGAAACAGGATATAGCTAGTTCCCATCTCCCCATAGTTTATGAGCAACCTTTCTTCTCCCCGGAACTGTATGCTAGGCTAGCTGTATTTCGTATGTGTTGGCCGCTATGTTATAAATTATTGGCTAGTTCTTCCTTAATAATACAAAAATAACGGCTTCGTTTTATTTTTTCAGTGTCTTAATTAATTAAGCATAAATACGTGCGTGTAATTTTTTAAATACGTGCGTGTAATTTTTTTGTGCTCAATCCCGCGGGGAAAAAAAAAGAGTGGCGTGCGAGTTTTAAGTACCGCTTTGTTAGGTGAATTACGCGAGTTTCATACAAAATGGTCTGCAATCTTAAGCTGCTAAAATTCTCTATCTATTAAGGACCCAACAAAAAGAGTTTTAATCAAAATGTTGATAATGGTCAAGCACCATTCACTTCATCTTTTAGATCTTCATTGATAGTTCATGATTAGGATATTGAAGTTCAATTCTTAAATTTTATGTCATTCATAAGGTCAAGTCCTACAAGTTTCATGAACAATCTAGGTACCATCAAAGTATAATGTTTTTTCGGTGTGAGCCTAACCTTTGTATTGTCTATGTTTTGTTTCTTCTGCATTTTTGTTTCTTTTGTGATGACGTCATCTTCTTCTGAGTTTCCTTGTGATGACGCCATCTTTTTTTGTATTTTGTATCATCTGTGTTTTGATTCTTCTACCTTTTTGTTTCTTCTATGATGACATCATCTCCTTCTGTATTTTCCTTGTGATGACGTCATCTTCTTCTGTGTTTTGTATCATTTGTGTTTTATTTCTTCTACCTTTTTGCTTCTTTAGTGATGACGTCATCTCCTTCTGTGTTTTCCTTGTGATGACATCATCTTCTTCTGTATTTCGTATCGTCTGTGTTTTTTTCTTTTGTGTTACTATTTATGAACTTTTTCTGTGTTATTGCTCATGAACTTCTTCTGTGTTACTGTTCATAAACTTCTTCTTTGTTACTGTTTATGAACTTCTTCTGTGTTACTGTTCATAAACTTCTTCTTTGTTACTGTTCATGAACTTTCTCTGTGTTACTATTCGTAAACTTCCTTATGTGTTTTGTTCCTTCTGTGTTTCGTTCCTCCTGTGTTTTGTTTCTTCTGTCTTTTCGCTTCTGCTATCTTTTGCTTCTTCTACCTTTTGCTTCTTATATGTTTTACTTCTTCTGCCTTTTCACTTCTTCTATCTTTTGCTTTTTCTGCCTTTTGCTTCTTCTGTGTTTTGTTTCTTCTGCTTTTTCGCTTCTTCTGCCTTTTGCTTATTTTGCCTTTTGTTTCTTCTGTATTTTTCTTATTCAGCCTTTTCGCTTCTTCTGTCTTTTGTTTCTTCTGCTTTTTTATTTCTTCTGTGTTTTGTTTCTTTTGTCTTTTCTCTTCTTCTGTTTTTTGTTTCTTCTGCCTTTTGCTTCTTTTGTGTTTCGTTTCTTCTAAATTTTCACTTTTTTTGTCTTTTGCTTATTTTTCCTTTTCACTTCTTCTACATTTTCGCTTCTTCTTCCTTTTTCTTCTTCTGTGTTTTGTTTCTTCTGCCTTTTTCATTTCTTCTGTCTTTTACTTTTTTTACCTTTTGCTTCTTCTGCCTTTTTGCTTCTTTTGTGATGGCGTCGTCTCCTTCTGTGTTTCTTCTGTAATGACGTCATCTTCTTTTGTGTTTTGCTTTGTTTGTATTTTGCTTCTTTAGTCTTTCATCTCCCCCTATCTTTTGTTCCATTTCCAACCCCTTTACAAAGGATAAAATCTGACTTTAGGGTCTTCCTCAAAGTTGTAGGTCTCCAAGCCTTCTTTGAAATCGTCCTAAGATGATCTTAACCTGATAATCCTAATGACAGTTATGCTAATTGTCCCAAGGCTGTGCAAAATGATTAAAGTCAACATCTGTTCGGAAATAGTAAAAGTAAATCTTCCTATGGGGGATCCTTACGGGACACATGACCAGATGTCATTTAGGACATAGGGCTCGTGACTCTCAAGGACAGGGTGTCCAACAATGTTTGTTAAAAAAAAGACATAACGAAGTTAGTAGTACATAACAAAGTTAGTAGAAGGGTTCCTCTTTATTGAGAAAGTTGTCCAAAGGTTATTCTTCGCTTTGAGAGGAGAATTAGTAGAATTCCAAGAAGAGTCTTAGAAGTGGATGTAAGAAAAGGCTGTTTGCCTAATCATTATAAATTGATTTTCATTTTCTTACTCCCTAACCTATTTTAATAGTTGTTCAATAATCTAGTTAATTTACATTGATTAATCTTCTTATACTTAGTTATATTAATTGTTATTAATTGAGTACAGTAGATAGAAACATTATATATATATATATAAAATTTAACATGCATTTTATGTTCCTTATTTAAAATATTAACTACAAGTTGAGGGAGTGGTTGTTACCTTCCAGGTTCTATTTATTGGAAGGCTTATTGAGTGATTTAAGACACCTTTTAACCTTAATCTATTTTATCTTAAATAATGGTACCTACTTAACTAAATTTATATGATTTGGATGAGTGATTCATGATAATATAAATTTATAGGCAAGGTTAGGAATAACATATAAGATATATTTTGATAAAATTTATCCCCTAATGGATTTAGGATTCATATAAGATGTGATTGATAAGGATTTTATATACCTAATTTAAATTTAGTTAGTTTATTGAGTGACTTAAAAACAACTAAAGATAAATGAGATCCTAAAACACTAGAGATTATGGGGGTTATTATTTTGAGTAAAATGGTATAAGTAACCAAATATATGGTTAAAGTATTGATCTTATTAAGTTGTCATAACATATAACCAATTACTTGCTTTTTTATATTTATATCTTCTTTCGAATAGAAATTACCTTTGTTTAGTATAGTTGATACAAAGATTTAGTGAATCAAATTTCTTAGACATAAGATTAGCTTTGAGAAAAGCTCTTAAAGTTGGAAAGAAAAGTTGTAAGTCCATTATGCAACTATTAATCCCTATTGATATTTAAAAGTCATATAGATGAAAAAATGTCATAAAATATTAATTTGAATAACGTCCCATAAACTTTAGTGACATACATATGTAAGATGTATGTCAATACTATGACAACACAAAGCAAAAGGTTATATGAAATAGAGCTGAAAGGTATAATACTTTAATAGAAATTTAGCCTTCTAAAAGCATAAACATGGACTATAATTAAAGATATTGGCTTAGATATGATAATACTTTTCATTAGAATGAAAAAAAAATGACTTTTTTTTACCAATAAATGTTATGATAGAGAT
Source organism: Erythroxylum divaricatum (assembly GCA_025434745.1). Lineage (NCBI taxonomy): Eukaryota > Viridiplantae > Streptophyta > Magnoliopsida > Malpighiales > Erythroxylaceae > Erythroxylum > Erythroxylum divaricatum. Next base: position 46,370 of record JANTPM010000083.1, on the reverse strand, counting down.
CACATGCATTTCTAATTTAAGCTTTTTAGTATTTGATATTGAATTTAGATTCAATATTTCAACAATGTTCAAGCCATAATAAGAAATAGATTATTGAGTAAAAGTAGTCAATCCAAGTTTATACAAATATTTTATACATGATGGATCGAAGGAAACTTATGCTTAACATAAAATGATAGGAATACAAAGTTAGATAATTAAGACTATTTTAAAGCTATGTTAGTTAAATCAATATAACTAGAATCATAAGTGACATAAAATAGTATATGTTTATTTTTCATTATGAATCGTATGAAACTGACAAAAATTGTTAAGTTCAAGGATAACAATATCGACTTTTATTTAAAGAATGCCAATGGTAGTAAATTGTTAAATCTCATATATATGATGTATAGGATGTAATAACAATTTTTAAAAAGATAATAGTTTTTTTTCATTATATTTACTAATGAATTTATATGATAGATCTATAAGAATTAAATGAAATAGAGTGATAAGTATTAAATGAAATACTAATTTAAAATTTTGAAACATTCAAATTATTTAACATTAAGTATAAATTAAGTATTAAGAATGATTAAAAACTTAGATAAAAATCTATATGGTAAGATATAAATTATTGGTTATCTATAAGGAATGGGATTCTTTAATGATTACCTTAATAACTAAATTCCATAATAGTATGGATCTGTGTAAGGAGAAAACACTATATGAGATATTGCATGAATGAATATTTATTTCTTCTATAATAATTCCTAGTACAATGATTTACTTTTGGTAGTTATAATTAAATAAATTAAAAAGATTTTATATAAGCTATGGAAGGCTAAGAATTTAGAGTCAAAGTTAATAAATTTAGGATTTGATATTAAGTTAAAGCACGTATTATAAAAAACTAAATCAAGTGATAAAATATTATAAGATATCCGAAAGGTTGGATATAATCTTATATACTTTTTTTAAATGGAGGAACTCACAACTATTACCCTTTAAATGTGCACTGGGCAAACCTTCAAATTGATGCAATAGCCTATAAATCACATTAATCGGGTATTCCACACTAGGCAAATCTTATACAATAAGCTAATTGAACACATGACTTTTTGACTTCATGCGCCTTCACTCCACCAAATCAAACACCCCCTAACGAATAAAATATTTGTTTCAATGTATACTTATAGGGGAATGGTTCTCAAGATAATTAGTAGTAGTCAGATGAAAATTAAAAGGTTTAGATCTTATGAAAGTACATCCAATGAGAATTAGTGCTTTTATTTATACATTAAAAGCCTATAAGATATTGAAAGATTCATTTTCATGATGAATTCAAATTTTTTTTTAAAGATGTTTGTAAATTTATCATGTCTATAAGAAAGTAGAAGTATAGTTGTCCTCTTTAGTAACGGTGTGTAGAGATATACTAATCACAGATAAAAAATCACATTTAAATTATTAAATATATGATAATGTAAGAATGATTCTTATTGGATATGAAAAAGGTATAACTTAATTATAAGAATTAGAACTATAGAGATAGATGTGAAAGTTGTTTGCATATTCAGATCTAAGTTCATAGATAATGTACTAAAGGTGTTTAGTAGTCGAGATATCTAATAATTATAAAATATTGAAATAGCAATTATTATATGTATAAGTTGATATTTAAGTTCAAAGTTATATGGATATTAAGCTTAGAAGTAAATCCTTATTAAAATATAATTTATATGGATATTAAGTTTAGAAGTAAATCATTATTAAAATATATTTTACTTAGAATGATATTATTTTGAGATTGGAAGGGTCACAATGTTGTGATAATTGCTAATTAAGCTATAATACATCTTTCATTTAGTTAAAATGAATAGTTTGGTTTTCAAGGAATTCTTTAATGAACTTGGTATAGCTTATTGCATTGTTTAGAAATTAATATATTGTAGATCATTAGAACCATTAGGCATGTAAAAGGAGCCAAGGTCTCACAAAAAATCAAATAAAATTATGATCGAATCATAATTATGAGATTCATATTACATTAATTTATTATCTCTAAATTGTTTCTAGTCATTGTTCCATTAAGATTAGACATTAATAGAGTATAAAAAGACTAACACACTTTATATTTCTTTCTTTCGAAGGAAATAATCGATCTCATATACTAAAATAATGTGTCTCAAATAATGTATCTTAATAGAAAATAAGTTCACTACACTGACCCTATATGAGAATTTTATTTAGAACATTACTTATCTATCTATAAAAATTTTCAATGTGATGATTGTATGAGCAATCCTTTAACCTAAGATCTCCAAAGTATCTCAAATAAGGATTTTTTATGTTTTGATACTATTTATAACCTGTTATATTTAAGAGTAGCTCAATTGGTAGCCACTGGATATAGAATAAACTATATAGAGGTAACTAAATGATTAATATAGGATTTATCACCCTAAAGTGATTAAGGATACTATTCTATTATTTTCAATTAGTATTGATCTAAAAAAATATTAGCCAAGGAAGAATGACACTTTAAAATAGTTTTTAAATGTCATTAATTGAATTAAATACTAATGGTGGAGTTATTATGATTGGACCTAAATAAAATAGGCATTAATTATATGCTTTGTATCTAGTCATAATATTGTGTGTTAAAAGGAATGAATTATATGAAAAAATTATGTGTAGAAAAGTTACTCAAAATAACTTTGACATTTCTAAATATTTGGTTAGTCATAATGCCTTGTTTGATGCCAATTTTAATCTAAGGATATAAATTGTTTAATGAGATAATTAAATATGAATAAAATGAGTTTAATTTATTTAATCATAAATATGATTTAGGGTTATAACTTAGATCTATTTTTAATACTTTTGGAAACCTAATGTGTCATATATAAAGAGTGGGTTGAAAAGAGAAAAATAAACTTTAAATCATGTTAATCTTGATTTTAAAGTTTAAGAAACTTTAGAATTAAATATGAGATATTTAATAAATAAGTATCAATATGATATATTGGATTTTATTTGTTTCTAATTGGTATTAAATTAAAATTAGTTGTAACTCTAATTAATGTCTAATTAAAATTAAAATTTTATTTCACTTAAGTTGCTAAAAGGTATAAAACATATTACAATAAACTTAGGCTACAAAGGAGCTAGTATTTCTCACCTAAACCTCTCTACAATAATTGTAGAATTCTCTCAACATATTTTTTAGATACTGCTCGACTGCAGGAGTTAAGATAACCCGACTTCAAAAATGATTCAAAAGAAACGATAATAAAAGGATTAAGCTTCAAAATGTTGCACCCATTGTGATTCATACTTTATTATATTTTATATGTTATTCTTGTTATATAATTTGAGTAATCTTAACTTGTGGGAAAATAAAAAAAAAAGTTTCATATTTATTATATTATAGCCAGGTGAGATCAAATTCTACCCTGATCTGTCAACATCAACTGCCATCTTAATTTGAGAAGGATGATAATGGATGTTGTTTTCTTTTGGTAGAAAGGGGGAATCACTACACACAATCAAAAATCTTATTTTTTGGGAATCTTGGCGGTTTTCTTATTTCCCTTGTTCCTATTGATGATCCGAAACTTGCATAACTTGTTCAAGTAAGTTAACACTTAAAACACTTGAATAAACATACCAAACCTAGATAGACTAGTTATCTTCTAGGGTTAGCAAATGATAGAGGATCTCCTATGGAAATTTTATTGACCTTGTGATTACCTTTAATTCATATAGCTGGGAAATGCAATTGACTGTCCACGGTCGCGTACAGTTGGGAAACTAGGGTTTGAATTGTAAATATGTGGGTCGTATTTCTTGAAAGGTTTGTCATCCCTGCTAGCTCATACTAACCGACAAGGCATTGTTTCAACCAGAAAAAGCTGGTCGTATTCTAGTATTAATGGAATAAACAAGGTTCGAAATAGTTATAAACTCTTTCTTATGTATCCTCTCTGGTCGCCAACATGCTACACGTAACTCCTATTTAAAACATTTTCTTTCATTGCAATTTGAATTTCTAAAAAAGGTGCTACCCATCACTTGTCAAAAACATGAATTAAATCAAAATTATGTTAGTTCAAACTGTGGATCTTGGAGACCCTTGGCAAGAAACAGGAGAAAATTGGTTACAAGTCTTTCCCTGTCAAGATCACGTAAAAGCAACAACTTGCCAGTAGAACCAAGGCAATGCGCTCATGTGCATGTACTAGCGTGTGCGTATATAAATAGTTGATGTCTAGGTTTTAAGTACCTGAAAAAGAAGCAACTAACATCGTCAAAACAGCTGTCTTGGAAGGCCTTCATGATGTAGTGATAAATCACTTAGGTTGCTGCCTTGCGAAAAAGGGAATAACCATGTTAAAACTGATACATTACTAACTTTTTGAGATTGCGAAATCAAATTGTGAATTTGATGAAATATAACTTTTTCCACTTTTAAGAGCCTCCATTACAGTTCTAAACTGTTAAAGTTGAATGCTGAATCTTGTTTTTCTTTTTTTTTTTTTTTCGGTTCTCTTATAGAAAGCATAATGTAGATTAAATCTTGTCTCTTATAAACACAAATTCAAATTCTAATGTATCAATTTGTTAGATCAAGGAAAATATCTTTAATGTTGATTCTAATAAAATTTAAAATTACTTATTTATGACCCAGCATTTTAAATTATCAGTACCGCAACAGCAATATACCAGTAACAATCAGTTCCAATACCACATCACTCACAAAGTCGTGGAATGACTCTGTTGCACAATCTGTTGTGTATGTTAGGGCCTCAATCTAAATGTTACAGCCGACCGGAGAAGGTAAAAAGTTAGAGTGAAAGAGAAGATTAACCAAATTGAAGGAACGAAGAGAAGGGAATTCACTAAACAAAACTAAAAGTTTTCTTGCAAAACTTAAAAGTCATCGGCCTAGTGAAATATATTATTTCGCTGCCGTAGAAAATTCCAAAGAAGGGCATTACAAGCCTCTTGCATTCTATGTCATGAATTCTACTATTGCTGGGAATTGTTCTATCAGTTGGTTTATGTCTTATAGTAAATTGGTTGGTTATAATTATATAGCATAATTATTTGAAGACATTATCTATCTTATACATATATGTTTAATTAATTGATGTATATTATAAAATTTACAAGATAAATATACATTGTCAATAAAATTAAGATGGTGTTAATTATGAGAATGATATTATATTATGTATTATCCTTATATTGTTATCTAATCATTATTCTATTGAAATTAAACATTAATACAGAATAAAGAATAACAAGTAGTTGATCTCATAGGCTAGAATATATAGATAATTAAACAATGTATAGGTAGTCATTAAAGAATAAATTTATTGAACTGACCCAATATAAAAATTCTATTTGGAACATTACGTGTATGAATATAAAATTTTCATGTTCTGTAGCCCTCAATTAATATTGATTTAGAAAACTTTTGGTTGAAAATAGTATTCAAATATCATTAACAAAATAAATTACTAATAGTGTAAAACTAATATAATTAAACTCAAATAGAGTATATACCAATGTAATGCTTTATGACTAATTGAAATATTGTATAGTAAAAAGATTGAAATATATAAGAAAATTGTGTACAAAATGGATAGTCAAAAATACATTAATATTCCTAATATTTAGATGATCATGATTATTAGATGCATATTTGACCATATTTATACACCTATATTTATGTTTTTTGTTTGATATTTTATACTTTTATTGTATATTTGGTACTTAATTTACTTCAAGTGCATTTATAAATAATAACTACCTTCAAGAACCAAAGGCGAAGAATTCAAATAAAAGGCAACATAAATAAAGTTTTGTAGCAAATTAAAGATACATGCCTATGTCTATGCCAAAGTAAGTCTCTTTACCATACAAAATCACAAATTCTAGAGATTTTGGAATATACACGGTTTAGTACATGCCTGTGTATCAAACCGCATATCTCCTAGAAGCATAAAATTTACCGTAAAAAGACATAAAAGAGGCAAAATAGGATGGTAGACTTTCAGAACCGATTCCATACGTGGAGAACGTATAAAGGGACAATATTGATCCAAAGAAGTGAAAAAATGCAAAGAAACCATCAAAAGATCTAATAGATTACAACATCAACCTCAAACTTGCAAGGACGTTTGTTAGAAAAGAAGGGAGATTTAGAATTATTAAGTCCTCATTTTCTATCTGTTTTTCTTCCTTTTCATGTTCCATTTTGTTTTCTAAAGTGTAACTAATCATCTTTAGTGTCTTGGTGTGATAAACCCTAGTTTGTGCAATAATATATTTTTAATTCTTTTATTTAATGCAATTATTTTGATTGATCTATTGTGATTCAATCAAGTGTTTTATATATGTTTTAATAGATTTGTAATATTAGTACATAATTTGATTTCATAACATAAAGACTGAGAAATTCTATGTATCAATAGATCTACCATAATTCAAAGGAGTTGATTGCAAACCTAGAGATATGTTGACATAAATCCTCTAGATTAGGGTCAAACCTGATATCAAAATTCACCAATCAATAAAACAATCCTAGAATCTTTGACCTAAACAATTTCAGTCAATAAACCTAAGTTTATTTGTTAGTAGTCTCGAGAGAGTTATTAACATAAGATAGGAATTTATATGGTTCAATAGTCAATAAAACAACTACATGATAAAAGGTTAATTATCCAACGATTTTAGGGGGATTCGTCACCTAAACATTAATTCTTGATATTGATAGTTTTCTAAGCAATTTTCTTTATTCTCTACTCATTATTGTTTCCTATTTTATTTTATCTATTTTAGTATTGTTTTCTTTATTAAAACCAACACTCAATTTGTAGACTAGATAATAGGATAATGATAATTACTAGGAATCATTGTCTTCATTGGATTTGACTCATACTTGCTTGTGTTAACTACAACTATGTCATGCATTTGTGGTTAACTCAATATTGACAAACTTTAGAATCATTCAATTAAGTTTTTGGTGTCTTTTTTAGGGATAGTGATATTAGCAACACTTAGATGCTATTACATTAGTCATTATTTTTTTATTTTTTTATTTTATTTTATTCTTGGCTTATTTATTTAATTATCTTTAAAACTTCTATATATTAACTTGGTGTTTGTGGTTTATTTTAGGGATTAAATTTTAACGTCATCATCGTAACTCATAATAGAAAGATGGAGCAAACCGTACTCTTATGGGAGTTACAATGTGTTTTTGCAATATGCAATCATTGTTGGACCCCGTCTCCGAGGCCCAACATTCGGACCACACAAGTACACACAAGCATAGAAGACCCACAACTCACCACAAAAGGGGAATCCTACAATAGAAAAGTTGGATAGGCTTTTTAAGAAAATATGTTCCTTACGCTCTCACGGTTCTACCGCCACTGAAAACGCTCAATTCGGATCAGGAATGAAAAAGTTATAACCATAATAGTCAAAACTGAATACTTTACTGACTTCGCATCAAAATTGGAAAACCTTAGAGGCTAGCTTGCTGATCGGTTTCTTCATAAAACTTGTAGGTTTAGGTCTCTAGTTTAA
>JANTPM010000082.1:0-10194 GCA_025434745.1 Erythroxylum divaricatum | reverse complement strand
ATGCCTATTTACCCACGACTAGGACTTGACAGTTTTAAAACCAAACAAATTCATTTCATGTTCAACATAATTAGCCAATTATGGCTTCCATGCTAAAAATTCAACATATCATTCTGGCAACTTTGCAAATCATTCAATGGACTAAAAGTAGTAGCAAACAAAACAGTCAAAGCAAAACTATCAAATTTTACCATCTAAATTACTTACACAAAACTGTCGTCTAAGATTACTTACAAAAGCTCCCTTACTGCCCATTGTCTTGACGTCCCGGTAATATTTGGAATCGATTGCTCTAAGGGTTCCTCTAAAACATTCAATACAAACATATATTACTATTGTGCACAATTATGAATTCAATTGTGCACATTTATGTATATTGAATATGTATGATGCATGTTCATGACAAAAATCCAGGTTTCTTATCCCTAATCTTATCACATTATCATTCATATGAAACCAAACTCAATTCCTCAATCTAGATTTATTTTACACTCAACTTTCGAGTACATATTTCTCAATTATTCTCATCAATTAGTTGAGGTAATTAGGTAATACTTCCTTCTAGAAAGTTGTCCCTATCTGTCTTAGGTTTCCAATGATACCAAGTTCGTCCAATTTGGTTCAGTATACTAAAAGTTATACTCAAAATATTTTAGGATGTTCTTGAGCTTCATCAAAATTTCTATCTCAACTTCCAATCAAATTATGAAATTCTTATAGGCAGAATTAGATTTCAATCTCTTCAGACAATTTGTAGCCTTATGTCTCTAGTTTACTCCAAATCAAATCAAAATTCTTATCTCAACTTCCAATCAAATTATGAAATTCTTATAGGTAGAATTATATTTCAATATTTTTAGACAATTTGTAGTCTTATGTCTCTAGTTTACTCCAAATTAAAAATCATTCCATTCGGATAACTACAGAGAAAGTTATACTTAAAATACCAAATTATATTTAAGCTATTAGGAAACTTCGCCGCGGCGAACTTTCCAGATAGCATAATTCTAAGGCATTTCTTAAAAGTTTACCGCGGCGAACTTATAAAAGTTTGTCGCGATGAACTTAAGAGTTGGTCACGGTGAACTTCACTGGTCATCTTCTTCCTCTCTCAACTGTAACTTTTCCATAACTCAATCTCATTTCAATATAACTCCAATACTTGCAAACAATTCCTCTAACTCATTTTCTTAACTCATCAGTACACACATACAATTTATAAATCCAAACTTCATACTTAGCATCAACATCCGATTAACACACGTGCAACTTTAAATTTCTAGCATTTTTCCTACATTCACAGTTTCAAATCCTCATCTGAGTCATTTAGGATATGTATTCTCCAAACTCTACTACTATACCTTCACATGCATGCATTCATTTACACAACAAAACATCATTGAATTCACTTACTTGAATCAACAATAGCTTCAGTAGTGATTGCAGTGGATAAAGGATAATTAAGCACAAAAATTTACTTTGAAGAAGTCAGATATACAACCGAAACCAAATTGGTATTTTTTGGTGAAAAATAAAGCCAACGAAGAATAACTCCAGCTGCAGAACTTCCCTTCCTCAAACACATTTATACTTTGCGTGTAATTCACGTGTCATCCTATTAAGACTACCACAAGTCACCATAAATGTAAACCACTTGTCAATATTAAATCAGTCTACGTGTCACACTAGGATTTTATCCAAATTTTAATATTTTTCCAAAAATTCCAAAGTAATACAAATACTTTCCAAATAAATTTTCATCACTAATAAACCACAATTCTCACCTTAATCAAAATTCTAAACCAATACCCGGAATGTCATAAATGCATGCACACAATTTGTATGAGTCCAAAATGCTCATACACAAATAAGCAAATATTCAAATATGCACAACATAAAATGTACTGAATTTTTTTAATATTCTAACCCCTAGTATGGGGTGTTACACGGACAGAGGAGATGTTAGTGGCTAATTATGAAGCTCACTTTGTAGCCTTGTCTAAGTATGCATTAGAGGGTATGACAAATCTCGAAGACAGATTTTATCGATTTGAGTAGGCCTGAGGAAGAATACTCATTTAGGTTTAGGGGTTGATACTTCTGATTTCAAGAAGTTACGAGAGACTACATTAAGAGTTGAGGATGCAATAGAACAAGGTAAAAGGAGAAGAGAGCTAAAGAGGTGATCAAAGAGTCATCAAGGAGAGGGAAGTCGGTATGCTAATAGGGAAGTTACTTAAATTGTTACAGGGGGATCTAGGAGAGTCGATGGCACATCGACCAGAAGTTGTAGTTTCTGTCAATCTAGTGGAGATTGAGGAGCTGATTTGGATTCAGGACAGCATAGCATTGTTGGTGCATTATTAGTTGGATCTGATAGGGGCTAGTAAGAGGTTCAAAGGATCTTTTGATAAAGGAGATGGATGATTTTAGAGTTGTGCTACCTACTAGAGATTTCACATAGAACCATATTGGGGACCTACTGGGATCAATTAGGTATGTTATATTTGTAGAGGGCGGGGGCACTTACAAAGGAGTTGTCTGATAGCAGGGAGGAGTTCATGAGTGAGGGAAGAGGAGAAAGTACAGGTTCAGAATGGTGCCTTTGTTTGAGGCAGAGGTTCAGGTAGAACTGGTAGCAAAGGTGCTGGTAGAGAAGTTGGACGTAGATCAATAGTGGGTACAGGTATTGGTGGGACATCCTCAGCTTAGAGTAAAACTCAAGCGAGGATATACCATATGACGAGGGAGGAGACACTGGTACGATTTCATTGTTTGATATTAAGGTTTATATGTTATTAGACCAATGATCTATGCATTCTTACGTTTCTTTAGAGATTGCCTCTAGATTTTTTAGGGAGGTTAGTCCCTTAGGATAGACCTAAGAGTGTTGTTACCAGTAGGAGACTGTGTGGTAGTAAATAGTGTAAGGAGGGAAGTACTAGTGAGGATTGGTGAAGGAATTAAGGGAGTTTGATGTGATTCTCAGAGTGATTGGTTGGCACAATATCGAGCTATAAGAGATTGTTATGCGAATGAGGTGATGATAGAGTCTTCAAGTAACTCAAAAGTGATATTTGTCGAGGATCGCAGTGTGGTCCCAACATGTATGATCTCGGTTGTGACTGCTAGATGGTTAATATTGGATAGGTGTAAGGCATATCTATCTCATATTATGGATATGAGGGAGGTGAGTCTTAGATTAGAGGATATTTCTATAGTGAGAGAATTTCTAGAGGTATTCTTAGATGATTTACTAGGTTTACCACCTCAATGAGAGATAGATTTCACCATTGAGACAATGTCTACGGTTGCACCGATTTCTGTTGCATCTTATAGGATGGCTATTATTAAGTTACATAAGTTTAAAAGGCAGTTAGATAAGTTGTTGGAAAAGAGTTTTATTAGACTAAGCACATCACCCTAAGTAGCTCCAGTGTTGTTTTTGAAGAAAAAGGATGGTAGTATAAGACTATGCATAGATTACTGACTACTAAACAAGGTGAAAATAAAGAATAAGTATTCATTGCTGAGAATAGATGATCTTTTGGATCAGCTGAGGGGAGCCATCATATTTTACAAGATTAACTTAAGATTGGGATATTGGCAGTTGAGGATAGCTAAGTCAAGTATTCCTAAGACAACTTTTTGCATTTAGTATGGCCACTATAAGTTCCTAATGATGCCTTTTGGGTTGACTAACTCACCAGCCGCATTCATGGCATTGATGAACAGGACTTTTCAGGAGTACTTGGATCAATTTGTGAAAGTGTTCCTTGATGATAGATTGGTGTATTCAAGGAGTAACGAGGAGTATGAGAAACATTTGAGGATTGTGTTATAGATTTTGAAGAAGAGATAACTGTTTGCAAAGTTAAGTGTGAGTTTTGAATGGAGTGGGTAGTTTTTCTTAGACATGTGATGTCCTGAGATGGAGTGATGCTTGATTCTTTTAAGGTAAAGACAATTATGGAGTGGGAACTGCCTAGAAATATATCAGAGGTAAGGAGTTTTCTAGGACTTGCTGGGTATTCTCGGCAATATATAGACGGTTTTTTTATAATAATTAGCCTATTAACCAACCTGATGAAGAAAGGAGTTCAATTTGAGTGGGCTGATCAATGTCAGAAGAGTTTTGAGGAGCTTAAGCAGAGATTAACTTTCAACCCAATTTTGGTGTTACCATCAGATGGTGGTCTTAAGGTTTATAATGATGCTTCAAGGATAGGTTTGGGGTGTGTATTGATGTAGTATAAAAAGGTGATAGATTATGCCTCTTGTTAGCTGAGATATCATGAGTTAACTTATCCCACCCATGATTTGGAGTTGGCAGCAATTGTGTATGCTTTTAAGATTTGGAGACATTATTTGTATAGGGAGACATTTCAAATCCTTACAAATCACAAGAGCCTCAAGTATATTTTAACTCAGAGTGAGTTTAACTTAAGGCAAAGAAGATGGATCGAGTTATTGAAGGATTATGATTGTACTATTAATTATTATACGAGGAAGGTTAATGTAATGGTGGATGCTTTGAATAGGAAAAGCATAGTAGGCCTAATCGTTAAACGATAGAATTTACCTTTAAACTTAAGTAGTATCTTCTTGTTACATAAAACTCTCGATGTACTTCTTCATTTAAGCCATCCTGATTTGATATGGTGGACTTTATCTTCATCATTCTCTCTATTGCTCTAGATGATAGATCTTAATACTTAAAACACTTCATTTATTGTATAACTTCTAAACCAATCCTCACCTCCACATCGTTAGCCACCCTATGTCTCGAAAAGTTACACTCTATATACTCAGTCTTAGTTCTACTCATTCTAAAGCTCTTTAACTCTAAAGTATCCCTCCATTATTCAAACTTAACATTGACACCCTTTTTTTTAATCTCATCCACTAAAACAATGTCATCAACAATAACATACACCAAGGTACATCCTTTTGGATATTTTTGGTGAGCTCATCAATCATTATTGAAAAGGGCTTAAAGAGGAGTCTTGGTGAAGCCCAATATCCAAAAAAATGTTCTACATCTCTTCCTATCGTCATTACTATAGTTTTTACACCTTCACACATATCCTTAATAATTCATATATAAGTCATAGGAACTCCCTTAACTTCTAAATATATTCATATGATTTCCCTAGGTACTTTATCATATGCCTTCTTTAAATCAATAAAAAACTATGTGTAGATTACGTTGTCTTTTCCTATAATAGTCCATTAATCCTCTCATAAGATGTAAAGCTTCTGTTGTGGACCTTCATAGCAAATCCAAACTGGATTTTCGACATAGAAGCATAATTTCTCACTCTTCCCAGTCACTTTCTCCCATAACTTCATAATATGAAGTAGTTTGATATCTCTATAATTGTTATAACTATGGATTTCTCCTTTGTTTTTGTATAAATGAATTAATATACCAAATCTCCACTGATCCAGCTTTTTGGCAAATTTAAGGATCACATTGAAAAGATTAGCTAACCAAGTATGACCTATGATTATCTCATCAGGCTCACTGCCCTTCTACTCTTCATCTCCCTAATGTTTTTTAATTTCTTCCTTTATAATTTATTAATAACAAGTAAATTTATAATAACTCTCAAATGTGCTACAAACACCTAAATAGATGTTATCTTCTACGTCTTCGTCTTCATTAAAAAGACTATAGAAATATCTTTGTTATCTTCTCTTGATGTCACTTTCTGCTACGGCACTTGCTATGCTTATTTTTTTATATAACAAATTTGATCTAAGTTTTTTATGAGAATATAGTTTTTATTTAAATGAAATTTAACAATAACATTATAATTAAATAAAATTTAAATAATAACGATGAAAAATTATTTGTATTAATTTTTTAAAAAGAATTTATTACTAAATTACAATACGTTAGAAGTTTAATATAGGAATATAATAATAAGGTTAAATATATCTTTTAAATTTCAAAGATAATCCCAAAAAAAAAAACAAGCTTTGAAGAACTTATCCTCATCATTGGCCTTTAACCCTTCCGTACATGCGCATTTTGTAAAATAATTAGGATTCTAATCCCAACTCTTTAATTTAAGAACGAAATAAGAAAGGTAGTAGCTTAATTGGTTAAGTAGACCGGCGTTGTGCGATCAATGTAAACGCTGTCGTTGCATAGCTTCGAGGCAAAATCAGTGGATAACGCGTCCACAGTATAGGAGTAGAGAGAAAACATCGATCTTTTTCTTCTTCATCTTCCGTCTCACCTCGCAGAGTGCCACTGCTGACAAACAATGTCTCTTTCTATCAAAGCTTCACCACCCACCTCTCTTTCCTTCTTCTCTTCCTTCCTCTTCCTTTCCTCCTCCAACCCAAAGCTCATTTCGCTCTCTAAATCCAATTCCCTGAAGGCCACGTCTGTCACTATTTCTTGCCAAATCGCTACTCTTCCTGTCCTCTCCTTCACCGGCGAGAGAGTTGGAGAAACCTTCTTAGACCTAAAATCCGCCCCACCAGAATCAGCACGAGCCGTCGTACATCGCGCAATCATCACCGACCAACAGAACAAGCGCCGCGGCACTGCCTCCACTCTGACACGGGCCGAGGTCAGAGGCGGAGGGAAGAAACCCTATCAACAGAAGAAAACGGGCCGTGCACGTCGCGGTTCGACCCGAACCCCTTTGCGACCTGGCGGCGGTGTCGTTTTCGGGCCAAAGCCCAGAGACTGGAGTATCAAGATTAACCGGAAGGAGAAGCGGTTGGCCATGTCGACGGCGCTCTCGAGTGCGACGGAGAGCATGGTCTGTGTGGAGGAGTTCGGGGAAAAGTTTGAGAAGCCGAGGACTAAAGAGTTTATTGAGGCCATGAAAAGGTGGGGATTGGACCCAAAAGAAAAAGTTATGTTTTTGATGATGGATGTGAGTGGCAATGTTGGGCTATCGAGTAGGAATATTGGGACTTTGAGGATGTTGACTCCAAGGACACTTAATTTGTTTGATATTTTGAATTCCGATAAGTTGGTTCTAACACCCGACACTGTGGCTTATTTGAACGCAAGGTATGGTGTGGATTATGAGGAAGATGATGACGATGATGTTGATGAAGATGGAGGAGGCAGTGTTGAAGGTTAGTAGTGCATTTGCGATATTATATTGTATCTGTTATGAGCATCATTACAACGACACTTGTCTGTTCTTTTGTAGAGTTCTTTGGGTGTTCTGTTTTTGTTTTCTTTCCCTGACGCCGCTTGACAGCAATGTTTTTATCACTCTTTCCCTTTCTGATTAGTTTCTTTTCTCCACATGGGTTCTAGGAGTAGAAACAGATGTGAATTCGGATTCCACGGAATGATGATGCGAAGTTCGTAACGTCCTGAACCCGACGGGATCCTGATTTGTTCAGCTGGTGCTTCAATTTCAGCCAAGTTGTTTAGGTGATAGGTTCTAGTTCTACCTTGGTGTCAATTTCCGCACCTCTCATTGTTATGCATTTAGATAAACCTCCTTGTATTATTTTATTGACGATCAGTTCCTGGTCCTTGGTCCTTTTCCTCCCCCTAAAAAATTGTCTATGGCCTATAGTTGCAAGCAATTTCCATAGCAGGAGCTTAGATACGGATGCTGATCATAGCAGTAAGTCCAGGAGTTTTACACTTTCGATTTCCCTTGATTGGAAAGACTCATTCCTTTCGCAATGAAAAACCAAAACAAGTCACCATAAACTTCACCAGTCCGTTTACATTGAGCTGAATTCGGACCGCTACTTGAGAGAAAAAAGTGAAAATTTTGTTGGCATACACAATTAGTCGTGGTTGCTAGGTGTTGGGTATATGAACTAACTTCTTGGCAGCGAACAAAAACAATGGTTTAACTTATGACTGGATTACTCTTTGATATTATAATCTATAATTGACAAAGAGGAGACTACTTGAATCTCTTGTCTAACATTTCAAGGAACGATATGGTGAAATTACACAACTCATTCTCTCTCTATACATGTTGTAAAAAAAAAGAAAAAGAATCCTTTAAGCCTCCCACTACGTTCAAACTACTTAACCATGCGAATGATTATATCTCATCATATTACAATTTAATTTTATTCTACGGGATCTGACGTGTAAATTTGGTTGTCTACTAATGAAGATGTTGGTTTCGTAATCTCAATTGTATGGCAACAATGGATGCTGGGGTCAGCATAAGGTTGACCGCTTACACTGAGCGCTTGAAGCAGCAAGAGGAAATAGACAGCACAGCCTGAACTACTGAATCTCATGCCCGAATTGCCAGAATTATTGATACAGGCGTTTGTTTTGGGTGAGTAAAAAGCAGCTTAGTATCTTAGATAAGGAGGTTACTGTAATCTTGTGCAACTTTTCACAGCAGAACAACCACAAATGTCTCCAAGTTAACTAACAACCAAAAATTGATTTTTCTTTATGAGATCAAATATATCATATGTGATCCTCAAAGTTTATAATTATTAAAGAGCAATTTATGAAAGAATAAATTGCTCTTTAATGTGTGACCCGTTAGGTTCATAATAAATTGGCAATGATTATAAATTATAATTCTAATTCACAATTAAAATTAGATAAATTAATATTCTTTTAATTTATCTTTAATTCTTTAATTAAATAATTCATAATCATAAATCATGATTGACATTTAGCAATATGTCATAGTTGCCCAAATATCAGGAATGTCAAAGTGATTAACTTAGTCTGACTATGCATGACTATAATGTATACTTTAATTCTTTCTTCATTCAATATTCTAATTAGACGGAGTATGGATACAGTGTCCATTTTTATCGTCCAATCACGTTTGTTCTTGCTAATTAGTAATTGATTTATAATTGAAATTTGAAAACTTCTTTTTAAATGTCAATTCACTCCGGCCAGTTAATTCCATAAATCATTACTAATAAAAAATAATAAAATATTCTCTCTAATTACTTTAGAGTGATGAATCCTATATTGAATTACTTATCTACAAATGGTTCATACTATATCCAATTACTACCAACTAAACTATCTTAGGACAATTCATAAGTAGCATCAAAATAAAGTAATTTCCACAGTAGATACCTTGGTAATCTCAAGTCTGAGAATCAATTATACAACCATCATTATGAGATAATGCATAGGCATATAAGTAATATTCCATCCGAAATTCTCATAATCGAGTCAGTTCAGTGACTTATTCTCTATTAATGAACTACACATTAGTTTAAGTATTTCTATACTTTAATTTATGAATTCAGTTACTTTCTTCATAAGAAAGAAACATAATGTGTGCTAGTTTTACCGTTTCAACAAATCCAGTCTTGATGAAACTACAACTAGGAACATTTAGTAATAACATATAAGTGTAAATTGAATATTATAATTATGATGTCATCATAATTTTAATTACACAATTATTTCAAGGATTTTATCTTTATTATTAAAACATAAAATATTAATTAAATTAATATATAAGGATAAATAAAAACTTTTCATTAACTCAAAATAATGTCATACATTAATTTGTATCCAATTGATTAGCTACAAGGGCATAAACTAACAATCTCCTACTTGCACTAAAGCCAATCTCTTACGAATCTAATACCATATCCATCCATATGTCGATGATGTCTCTTTAGACAATGACTTAGTAAGAGAATCTGCTAGATTCTCTTCAGTAGGAATTCGCTTCAATGTTATGTCTTTCTGCTTCACTATCTCCCTGATCAAGTGAAACTTTCTAAGTACATGTTTGGTCCGTTAATGAGACTTGGGTGCTTGTGTAATAGCACCTTTGTTGTCACAATACAATACTATAAGCTTAACAATGTTAGGAACCACTCCAAGTTTAATGTAGCACCCCACTCCCGCTAGACCCGAACCCGACATCTACAGTGATATCCGAGCCCGTGACCCTCGAGGGTAGTATGCTAGAGCAAATCAATTACACTTTAAAACTCGTTATGAAAATTTTCTTTCGAACACGGTTGAGTGCGCATAAATAATAAATGATTTGGGCCCGATTTATAACAAAAACATTTTCAAATATAAAACAATTTCAGTCGTAACTAGCACTCAATAGTGCTCAATCATTTCATAACTAGAAATGTGTGACCCAACTGGGCCCAATGACATTTCTGAACATTTTCAGTAATACAATACAATTTCACATAATCAATTGGGGCCCACTTAATAAAATCACTACACTA
>JANTPM010000081.1:0-11152 GCA_025434745.1 Erythroxylum divaricatum | reverse complement strand
TTAAATAAAACTTAAAAATAAATTATTTTTATTTAAATTTATTTTAATATTTTATATAATATTTATTAATAAAGTATCAATAAAATATTTTATTTTTTAAAATAAATAATTTAAAATTATTATTCATAAACTAATATTTATTTTATATATTTTAAATTATTAAATCAAAATTTATTTGTAATTTATATATTTTAAAAATATATTTTAAATTTAATTATATTTATTAATAATTTTAAAATTAATTTTATCAATTAAATTAAAATTGTGATTATTTATTATTATTATTATTTTAATAGATATGATTAAAGATGTACAGTACAACTGTACAATATGAAAATGGATTATTTTGTAAATTTTTAAAAAAATCAAAGACTATTTCATAAATTTAAAATTACCTGAAACGGTTGCTGATATTAACCGATACCAGTACAGTACCGTACTAGAACTCAACCTGGTATCAAATTCGATACGATATTCGTAACATTGCTTTGACTTGTTTAATTATAAAAAATTTGACTTTTTGATTTAATTCTTAATTTTTATAATTTATTTTAATCACTTTTATTTAAAAAATCGCTCAATTTATTTATGAATTGGTTAATTTCTTAACATAATCAACTTTTATAAATTGTAAATCAATTAATTTTTGTTTAATAATTTCTTTTAAAATTTATATTTTAAAATTTTTAATAAGTAAGAGATTTTTCTTTAATTATATTTCAATATTTTTAATTTTATGAAGGTCTAACATGGATCTTTTCCACGTTAAGTTTTTTATCTTATGATATAACTTCTTATATGATTTTTAAAACATTGTTTGTAATTCCGTTTAAAACTTGGATAACCTTTAATTTTCCAACCAACAAAATGAATTTGATTCCTTTTTTTGTTTTGTCGATTGTTAGCATGAGCAACACAAAAGCAAAACTGAAGAGGAAAATGCATATTTTCCTTAACGCTCCCTTCGGTGATGTGTACATGTACAAAAAATGAGAGCCCTAGTCACCGCTCCCCAGTCATTAGAGGTCATCCAAAGTTCAACTCATCCCCAAGTTGGAAATTGCAGTGCAATAACTCAGTCGGTTGCCTTTCTTTCTCTGACTTCGCTCAGAAAAAGAAGAAGAAGAAGAAAATATTCAACTTTCCTCTGGAGTCAGAAGAAAACCAAAAATCGCACCGCACCCAACAGAATTTCTCAATCCATACCAAAACGACATCTTCTCTTGACAAGAAAACGACACCCACTTCGTCCCCATTACTGGGTCACGTCGCCAAAAGCATGTGTTTTTTTCGCTCACTTCTTCGTCTTCTCGCCTTCGCCACCTTTGCCTTTTCAACGATCATTCCCTAATCGCACTCCATAGACCAAGTCGTAGGTCCCTGTTGACTTTTTTTGTGGTTTTGCAAGTTTTGGTTTTTAGAGACCGGTAGAAGGAGAAGAGATGGAAATGCACCAAGCTGTTCTTGATGATATTATCAAGCGGCTTCTTGAGGTTCGTAGCAGACCTGGAAAGCAGGTGCAGTTGTCCGAGTCCGAGATCCGTCAGTTGTGTGTTGTGTCCAGAGAGATTTTCTTGCAACAGCCCAATTTGTTGGAGCTCGAAGCACCCATCAAGATTTGCGGTACCTTTTCTGGTTAAACTATTCATAACTCTTTGTTTTTCTTAATACTGATTGATGGGGTTTTGTTGATTTTTCTTAGTTTATGTTGAAATTAGAGAAAAGTTGAAATGCTTTTTGGTTTTCTTATTAACACAGACATGGGCTTTTTTTCGAATTTGGTTTTTGACATCTGGGTTTATTGGCTTTCCGGATTGTTCAAAGTAAGCTATAGGGATCCAAACTTCTATCTTTTGGCATATACATATTAAATTTGTGGTGATGTGCTGAAGTCAATATGTTGTCTTTTGTTGTTTTTAGGGTTTTCTTGGTGTGCTAGATGGGATTTTGTATACTTTTGAAGTGTTTTAGTGTCGTTTTAGTATTCATATGGATTCTTTCATTCTATTAATATGTTCCTCCATCTGCTATTATTGCCTGAATTAAGGTGGTTTTGTTGACTGATGGTTTGGTTAATTCTGCCAAATAAAATTTGAGACCATGTTTTGTGCCTACTGATGTTGGATTTTTTTTTTTGACGTGTGTCTATCACTGAAGTTTCATGTACAAAATGTGTTGATGTGTTAGCTGAGCTATGCTCGATGTGAGTGAAGCATTTGGGTTCACTTTGTTTAGATTGACACTGCTTGTGGTAATATTTGTTTTGGATTGACTATGCTATTGATATGGTTCTCATTATTGTAATTGAGGTGTCTATTAATCATAATTTACCTTCAGTTTGTGCACTTTTTGCAAGTACATATGCTACATTCACTGTTGGCATCTTTTAATTACCCAGTTATCACCCGTTTTGTTCTGATGGACCCATCAATAGTTATGGCATTATGTTTCAGCTTTCTGTTTAATGGTAATTAGTTGTCTCTGTGGTGTAGTCTTCTCACTCTTGTTTTATCATCTTCCTTTGAACTTTTGTTTGCATGATTTTTGTGCTAGGTCATATACTCTTCCTTCTTGGAACCTAGGTATGAAACACCTTCATTACTGTGCTTTATGCTATGCTAAGTAAATGTTTATTCAGCTTTCCACCTGCTTACGAGGTACTTTACAGTTTGAAGTTTATGTTGTGTGTACCAATATTCTATTGCAGCTCTTATGTACTTTTTTTAATTTGCGATAACTTTGGTGTAACAAGCTTATAGTGTATCGAAATTTATTTGTGTTTTTGGTGTGATGTTAATAGTAATAACATGTTTTCATCCTTTTATTGTGCTTACAAACTGAAGTTTGCATGGATCTCTGTAGTGTATTGCTGTATCTGGCCTTGCAGTTCATAATTTTATGGATCACGATTCATGTTTTCAGTGGGTTGTATCCCCATTATACATAACGCAACTTTTCTTTTGGTTGGATTTATAATCCAAGTATTTTTCCTTAATTTATGATCACAGTTTGATTAAAATATTGTTATAGTATGCCACAATTGTCTTTCCTTTTATATTTTTCTTTCTTACTGCTTGCAGTTGACAGTGCTTAATTTTCATTATCATCTGTTTTTTGCGATTAAATATTATTACTTGATCTGATCCACATGCATCGTGTGACCACTTTGCTAACTCAACTTGTCATCTATAATTTTCAGGATTATGTGTTCTTTCAGCATTATAATTCAAGTTTTTATAGAAATTTTGGCTGTGGGTTTACTTGTTTACTTCTCCAGTGTCTTAAGTTGCCTCTACTTTGAATAATAGTTTCCTTCTTGGGATCGAATGCAAAATTGTTGTGTTTTTTTTGTTGTTGTCATGGTTCAGTCAATAATCTAGACAGAGAATTTGCTCAAAAATCAGAAGCTTGGTTTGGATTTTTCTGTTGCATATGCATACTTGTTATACCGTATTTATCTGTTATATGTGCATTCTTGTATCTATAGTTGTGTTCAAAGGCCCATTTTGTTCTTAGAGTTCTTATCACTTATCAATGGTGATTGCAAAAACTCTGTTGTTTGACTCGCAATGCACTGTCGAGATTATACTTCACTTCCTTGCTGTTTGAAAGTCTATTATGCAAGTTAAGAAGTGTGTGCATTAGGCATGATTGACTATGGTTATATTGCATTGGTTTACTCTTGTAATTTAGAGGAATTGTCTCTTCGGGCTGTTTGAGGACCGTTCTGGTGATTTTGTTTAAGAATATGTGAATAAGTTGGAGAGCTTCAAACAAATTAGCAGTCTTCTTTGTTCTTGTGTTTGGAGCTTATCCTTGCATGCTTTGTGCATTACATAATTTTAAGCACATTTTGTGTACAAGGGCCAAGGGTGATTGAATTGAAATCTCCCTGTTGGTTAATGCTCATTGTTGAACAGTTTATGAGCATGAATTAGTTCAAGCAGGGTTTTAACTCATTAGCTCCAGATCTGGAGGTGATCTTTTACTTTTTGGGCTTTTTAGCATGTGAAGGGATTCTTTAGATATGGCTGTAATTCGTTGGTGAATCAGATCTTATTTTAAGCATCTTTATTCTTGTGGAACTGAAATTTTGTTTCTTCTCTTCAGTGGATGAAAAAATTTCATGACTTGATTTAATGATTAAATGCAGGTGACATCCATGGTCAATATTCTGATCTTCTGAGGCTGTTTGAATATGGTGGACTACCTCCACATGCGAACTATTTATTTCTGGGGGATTATGTGGATCGAGGCAAGCAAAGTCTGGAGACTATATGCCTTCTTCTTGCGTACAAGATAAAATATCCAGAGAACTTCTTCCTCTTAAGGGGAAATCATGAATGTGCTTCCATAAATCGTATATATGGTTTTTATGATGAGTGTAAGAGAAGATTTAATGTTAGACTATGGAAGACATTCACAGACTGTTTTAATTGCTTACCTGTGGCTGCTTTAATTGATGAGAAGATTCTCTGCATGCATGGTGGTCTTTCTCCAGATCTGCATAGTTTGGATCAGATTAAGAATCTGCAGCGCCCAACTGATGTACCAGACACTGGTTTGCTATGCGATCTTCTCTGGTCAGATCCCAGTAAAGATGTTCAAGGTTGGGGGATGAATGACAGGGGAGTCTCATACACTTTTGGTCCTGACAAAGTTACAGAGTTTCTTCAGAAACATGATTTGGATCTTATTTGTCGTGCCCATCAGGTTTTTGCATATGCTGCAATCTATTTCATTTTATTCAGTCATCGTGTTTTCCATAATAATACTTCTAAGGTTCTAGAGAATAAACAATCTGGAGCACAACATGGATCCTTTCAGGGCTACTTGTGTCTCTATTAGAGGATAGTGGCTTTGACATTTTAACTTTATCTTTTAGCACTTCCACCGCAATATCCGTTTTATTTGTCGGGTCTATGCAGTTCCGTTGTTTGTTTCGCAGCAGACCTTTCTTCATTGTAGCTTCGTTGCATAACTGTCCTAACCATTTCATTGGTACAGGTTGTGGAGGATGGGTATGAATTCTTTGCCAATCGACAACTTGTAACTATATTTTCTGCTCCTAATTATTGTGGGGAGTTCGATAATGCTGGTGCCATGATGAGTGTGGATGAGACATTAATGTGTTCTTTCCAAATATTAAAGCCTGCTGATAAGAATTCAAAATTGTTTGGGAGTAAAACTACGGCAAAGACAGGAAATTCTCCTGCAGGAGTCAAGGTAAACCCTCAATTTTAAAGGGAATATACTGTTAGTCAATGGTAGTTCACTTGTGTAATTCTTCAATACCGTGATGCTTCACTTTATTGGTATGTTTTGCTTTTGTAGGCCTCTTGGTGATTGTTATTACTTGTTAGCCTGCCAAATGACAGGTGCTGTTCTGCTTTGTTCTATGGTAGAGAATAGGTTTAATAGCTTTCAGCCTGTTTATCACAATGAAATTTCCTGACTGTTATTGGTTATTTTTGGAGTTGATTTTGTCTAAAGCTTTGGCAGAAAAAGTAGTTGTTTGTTTATATTATCCTTAATCAGTGGGATGGAGTCTGACTTTATTAGAATAATCGAGCAAATATCACATATCTACTGATAGTGAGCTCAGGTGATCCTTTGTGGATGAATATTTACATAATCAAAACCATATTTGTTTGCTATTTTCCTCAAGCTAATATGTGTTGAAACACTTCTAAATTTGCTTAGATACATCTGATACACACCTACTTTTACTGAATCATCCATTCAATACTTAGTATAGGATATTCTCTAGATCAAATACTTGACAAGTTGACTTTGTGGTATTCCTATCTTCCCACTCAAATTCTGCTTCAGTTACCTGCTGTGTTGGGTTGATGGCACATAGGTCACCCGGTGTTTATGCAGTTGTGAAAAACTTCTAGTTGTTTACTTTAGTTCCGGGTGCTGTATGGCGCTTAAAAATTTCATTCAACTTCATTAAGTAGAGTACTTTGAAATCTTCCTGGGGATTTCTTCTACAATCATATGTAATTGTATGATGACAAATATTTCCAAAACTGTTAATTAAAAATGTTAACAGATTTGTACTTTAGAAGTTGATTGAAATTCTTGTTCAATCATATGAAGCGTGAGATAAATTAAATTAAAAAGGTATGCATGTGCTTAACTGTATTTTATTCGTATATACGCTAGCTACTGTGGCTTAAATTTTCTTTCCTTCAACCTCATCTTTATTCTACTAAAGTAAATATTTAGCCAATCGATCCACGGTGAAATGTATTACTGCATAATTGCTCAGATCATCAGGTGTTCTATAGGTGCAACTGTAAAATTGGAAGTTGAAAGTTTGCAGCTGCTGATATTGGTAATTGGGGAATCCTTTAAGTGACTGATTGCCTGTAGCGAGTGGAAGTAGATAAAGGATTTTACTGTACTTGGCAGTTGGATGGTAGTGTTGGTATTTGTTGAGGCCTAGTGTCCCTAGTGGCCAGGTGTTTTATCTTCTCTCGTTTTGATGCCCATCAAGTCTTATCCAGACTCCCCAGTCACCAAACAATATTCCTGATTTAACTATTATTTTCTAGTTGTTGATGCTTGGGTTTGTGTGTTAAGGCCCAAAAGACTTGTTATTTCTCCAAAGTTTATAATCAAAGGTGCTTTGGTTTTTTTTTTTCTAGCATTAAAGGGGTTAACATCTAGATAAATCATAGATTCGAATATGTAAGCCACTTGTTGTTCGTTTGCTTGGACCATGTTTGTTTTTAGTTTGTTTATGAACTGCAATGCTTCATTATGCATTATCCTTAGCCAAACCTAAATATTTTTAATCTTTGTAGTAACAACAACATCTTCTGTCAGCTACAGATTGGGATAATTTGAATGGTGTTTATCTGTTTGGAAAAGCAGCAATTTTCTGGTTGATAAAATCGACCGACAATTCATCCATCTTTTTTTTCTTCCGTACCGTCTCATGTTGGCAGATTGTTTAAGCAAGCAAGCATGCATAAATTGCTAACCCCTCCACCCTTTTTGTTTTTGTCGCCCTTTCTTGGAACAGGCGCGTGAGTGTAAGACAGTTGGATTTCCAGGTTCTGAACAAAACTATTTGGGTCGAAGCTTGCTGATAGAGGAAACATGGGGCTAGCTTAATTAACTCTGCTGAAATGAAAATTTGTATAAATTGGAAGAAAGAAAATAGCAAATATTTGTCTGAAGGAAAAAGTTGTTGGGGTTGGGATAGCAGCTTGTATCATTCTCTTCCCTTACATGTGTACCAAAATTGCTGCCTTGAATTCTTTCCATGTTCTTTACATCTCTAAGAAACTCTATGGTGACTCGAGGCTCAACATGGAATGGCGTTGATATTTTTGTGTGTCTGTTTTTGTTTGTCCTTTTTTGTTTTTTTGGATTTTCTGAGGAGGGAGTTGTCGTTCTAAATCAGAGGAGTGAGGGAGTCAATTCAGCAATCATGCTTGTGGGAGTATGTATGGAATATGGTGAAATGATCATGTCTGTCTTCCTAGTGGAAAGGAAAAAAGAAGATGAAAACCCCAAATCCTAATATTTTAATTTTAATATTTTATAAAAATTGCAAAGCTACTATTTGAAGTTTAATTTATGATATTAAAGAAACTAATAAAAATGAGAATATTAGATGCCACAAGTACAATGAAACTGATAAAAAGTGACCTATAATTAAAAGGTGGTTGTATAGCCACTTGTGTACATATCAAAGTTTTGAGTCGGTACCCAAGTGGTCATGAACGTAGCCCATATTATTTGACCATTTCTGATTTATTTAATCACAAGTTTCTGACATTGTTAATTATCTTAGGTGCTGATGGTTTGGTAAAGTTATGGACTCAATTGGGTCCTTAGAAAGGTATGCCCTCTTGGTCCGCCTACGAGGTTTTACTTGATTAAAAAAAAATGTTATGGACCGTCAAAACAATGATTGCATTGCCACATAAGATCGACCCCAAATTCTCTGTATCCTTTTTTCTGGTCCTATTCTGACTCCCTCTCATCTGAATCATCCATCAACCGAGACATCTCCCCCCATATGATAAGCTGTGAATTTCTTTTACTTTAGCTTGCTTTTTTGGTTGACTGCCGTTCTTATCTGAATATTTTATATTAACAATCAATATATGAGCATTTTGATGGATTTTATAGTTGCAGCTACATTCACTGCGCTTCAACACCTGTCCAAAACATTGCTTAAACTGATTTTTTTTTCAGATTTGGTTCCTTCACATACAGAGTGTTGAGGATTAAAATTGCTTTAATATTAGAAATCTCCAGACTATGATGAGTTATAAAAAGAATGATTTTGACTTGGTCAAAGTTTCAATTCTAATTAATTTTCTATTCTTTTTGCTAGTTGACAATTTTAAGTTACCAACTATTACCATCAAAGACAACTGACTTAATCACCTATAAATATGGCCATTTGGCCATTGCATCCATATATGTTATTAGAAGAAAGTTTAGTGAGGTGTGTGTTAATGAGCATACTAAAGGGTTTGATTGGTTAGTTTCAACAAGCTAACTCATAACGGATTTTGGGTTTATTGAGTTTGCATTTATAATATTTGTGTTTTTTCTTCCAATAAAATAGTGAGTGTTTGTTTTGTTGTCAAAAATCTATTTTCAAGATAATTATAATCAAAGTTAATTGCTAACATCTAGTATCAGGGCTCGGTTAAAGTGCTTAAGTAGATTAAGATGGCTTCAAGTTCAACAACTGAAGTTCAACTAATGTAATTAACAATTTTCAAGTTTGATAACAAAAATAATTTTCCGATGTGGAGACACCTGATGGAGCTATACTTGGCGAGCAATGGATATGGTGAAATTTTGGAGAAAGACGTAGTCGAAAAAGAAAAACCAACGAACGAAGAATCACAACAATTGGTACGTAATCGTTTGTTAACGAAATCCGTGAACAGCCAACCATCGCAATGTGAAAATTGGATAGGTTCGATCTAGGGTCATTGGGGCCTCCTAAAAAGATTTACTAAATTCATCAAGTTGGTTCAAAGGATCAAAAGGCCTTGTATTTAATTTGTCAATCAGTTGAGTTGTCAATTCTTGAAAAAATATTCCATGCTAAAACAGCAAATGAGCCTTGAAATATTTTGTTCAAAACATATGAAGGCGCAGATACAGTTAAAAGAACAATACTACAAGGCTTTAAAAGGTAATATAAGTTGATGGAGCAAGTCAAGGATGAAAGTATTCGGGATTATTTTTCACGCGTAGAAAAATTAGTCAATGAGATGAAAAATAATGGTCATAAGATTATGGAGAAAGATATCGTGGAAAAGATTATGCAAACGTTGACAAATCGATTTGATTATGTTATCACAACCATTGAAGAGTCTAAAAGTTTGGAGTCCATGACTCTTAATGATTTGTAAGCCTCACTAGAGTCCTGTGAAATGTGAATGAATGAAAGATCACCAATCACAACGGAGCAAGTTTTAAAAGCCCAAGTAAATTTAAGAAATGAAAAGGAAAGTGCAACAGACAAAACGAAACATACTCAAAGAAATTCAAATTTCAAAGGCAGAGGAAGCAAAAATTCCAAAACCAATTCTAGACTAGGAGCAAGAGAGAATGAATCTCCTCAAGATAGATCCAATATTCAATGTTACAAGTGCAAAAAGTTTGGTCACTATCAATCTGAGTGCAAGTCATATATTCAGTGCCATAATTACAAAAAATATGGTCACTATAATAAATAATGTCGTGCTTGAAGACAAGAACATAAAGATCATCAAGCTGGAGTTGCTAAGAATAACAACCCAGAAACCTTGTTGATGGTTGCTCATAAAATTAGTAACAGTGATAATTATGCCTAGAAACCTTGTTGATGGCCGCTCATAAAATTAGTAACAGTGATAATTATGCCTAGAAACCTTATTGATGGCAGCTCATGAAATTAGTAACAGTGATAATTGTCAATGGTATTTAGACTCGGGTTGCAGTAATCATTTCAGTGGAAGCAAGGAAGCTTTTTCTAAATTAGATGAATCCTTCCATTCTCCAGTAAAGCTTGCCGATGACTATCAATTTCCAGTTTTGAAAAGAGGAAAGATAACTATAAAATTGAAGAATGGGTCTTCAAATTATATTTCTTACGTGTACTATGCTCCTACTCTTTGCCAGAATCTTTTAAGTGTTGGACAACTACTAGAAAAGGGTTATGATTTACATTTCAATAAAGATGGGTGCATGATGAGTGACAAAAAAAGGGCGTGATTCTAAAGACGAGAACGTCATCCAATCGTCTATTTCCAACTTATCTTAATTACGGTAATGCTTCTTGTTGTAATGCTTTAACTATCAATGATAATTGGCTATGACTTATGTGACTTGGACACTTGAATTTTGGAAGCATTAAGTTTCTTGCAAACAAAGAGTGGGTTTCAAACTTGCTAACCATTTAAGTTCTTGATCAGATTTGTGAGTCATGTGTAATAGGAAAAAAGCACAAGGATTCATTTCCTACAAAGCAAGCATGGAGAGCCAAACATCCTCTAAAGCTTGTGCACTCAGATCTATGTTATGTTGAGGTTCCTTCAAATGAAGGTAACAAATATTTTATTACATTTATTGATGATTATAGTAGGAAGGCATGAGTTTATTTTTTGAAGCAGAAATATGAGGCATGTGAAGTACTTAAGAATTTTGTAAAGTATGTTGAAAAACAAAGTGGTTATTCTATC
The DNA here is from genome assembly GCA_025434745.1 of Erythroxylum divaricatum. Classification (NCBI taxonomy): domain Eukaryota; kingdom Viridiplantae; phylum Streptophyta; class Magnoliopsida; order Malpighiales; family Erythroxylaceae; genus Erythroxylum; species Erythroxylum divaricatum. Next base: position 440 of record JANTPM010000081.1, on the reverse strand, counting down.
AAAAATTTGAGAACAAATAAAGGCACATAGTATATTGTTTGTGATAATTTCTTAAGAAAGTATGGAATTCATTATCAATTGACGGTAAGGTATACTCCTCAACAAAATGGAGTTGTAGAAAGGAAAAATAGAACTATTATGGATATGGTGAGAAGCATGTTATTTTGTAAGAAGTTACCTAAAAGTTTTTGGGCAGATGTTGTGGCTTGTGCTGTCTATATCTTGAATAGGTGTCCTATTAAAAGTGTTCAAGATAAAACTCCACAAGAAGCATGGAGTGGACAAAAGCCTAATCTTAGTCATATGAGGATGTTTGGTTGTATAGTCTATTCACACGTGCCTGATGAGTTGAGAAAGAATCTAGATCACAAGGCAGAAAAATGTATATTTCTTGGCTACAGCATGGAAACAAAAGGTTATAAGCTTTATAATCCAAAGAC
>JANTPM010000076.1:0-17859 GCA_025434745.1 Erythroxylum divaricatum | reverse complement strand
TGCTTGACCTTGAAAAGGGTATATGTATGAGTCTTTTGATCTTTGAGTTGCTGCTGGGTTTTTGCTTTGGGAGAGCTCGTTGGGAATTTGTAAAGGTTCATGAGCTGTTCAGTTCTGCAAAATGTGGGCTGATGTGTTCATGTGAGCAATTTGGGTATATTATGTTGTGCTACAAATTCTGGGTTGTTTTAGGTTGAATAGGATCATTTAGACTCCTTGAAGGTGTTAGGTGAGCTGTAGAGCTTTCCATGATATAGTATGAGCTATTTTAGAGTGTGTTATTTGGTAGCTAAGAGTTGTTAAAGTGGAGTGCAGGTGCTGCCAAAAATGATGGATTTGTATTAGCAGAAAATTTGAATCGATATGCGACCTATATAGAGTTTGATTTTGTCCTTTTGATCTTCATGAAAGTTGTATATTGTTATTTTAACTTTCCATAGACACCAAGTTTGCTCAAATCGAAGTTTTGGATCAAAAGTTATGGTGTTTGTAAGTTATGGTACTGTTTAGGAGGAACTAGTCGATCGGTCTTGGAGTAAACTTTTGATTTCCTTAGTGGCCGAGCTTGTCTTTGAGTCCTTCTTGAAAATGGTAGAGCTGCCTTTTAGCTTTCCAACGAATCAAACTATGTCTGATTTAGAGCTCGGAATCAAAAGTTATGAGAGTTCGAAGTCTGAAAGGTCGGGCTGCGAGGCGATCGCCCCGCGAGGGCGAGCGCCCACGCCTTTGGGGTCGGTTCTTGGCCCACCGATCCCTCTTCCTTCTTTTGGCCATAACTTTTTCCATAGACCTCCAATTAAGCTGATTTTTGAAGCGATAGACTCCTAAGAAAATTTTCTATCATTTTATACCTGATTGGTCGGTATTGCTTTCAAATTGTAAAAAGTGGTTTGAAACAAAGTGTGATGGTCGGTCAATAAAGTCTAAATATCCTTCACTGATTTTAAAATATCTTGAGTTATAGAGCTCCAATCAGGTCGATTCTTGTTTTAAATTAAACTAGAGACATAGATCTACAAGTTTTATGAAGGGACCAATTGGCAATTTAGCCTCAAAAACCTTCAAATTCTCACGCGAAGTCAGTAAAGTGTTCAGTTTTGACTATTTTCTTTAAAAAGTATTTTGGCCATAACTTTTTCATTTCTAATCCGAATTGAGCGATTTTAGTGGCGTTGGAATCATTAGATTATGAGGAACAAATGTCCTTAAGAAGTCGATCCGAATTTCCTTTTGGAGGTTTTCCCAAATTGTGGTCTTATTGCTGTCGATTTTTGGATTTTCTATGCTTGTGTGTTTCCGAATGTTGGGCCTCGGAGATGGGGTCCAACGTCCTTAATAGGTCTCGAGGACATTGTTTGCTCTCTGAATTTAGTATAAACACACTCAAAATTTTGTTCTGGACTTATACTAATATCCTAGAACCTGCATATGTTCTTTTCGGTCCATGCTTCCTTAATACAAATTGCAAAGGAAATTAGGCAAATAATTGTATTAGGATAGGGAATAGTATTCAAACTGATAAACTATTGTAGAATCCCTATGTATTGATGTGTGATTAAGATCCAAAGACATTTGTGTTTGATCCAAGACCAAATGTCCCTAAGTAAATGACATTAAAAGAAAAAATGGTCCCTGTTTTCTTATCCTGAATTACACAGGACACAATCCTCAAATGAACTTAGGAAAGAGAGCTTATCCATTGTACTTAACTATATTTAAGGTAGTGGGCCATAGAATGAAAGAAGAGCTAGGCAATAACTCTTTATGTGAAACCACTTCATGCCATCCACTTTGACATCTCTCCAAATCATCCATTCTCTACAACTTGTAGTGGTAAATAATCCCTTTAGATAGTTTCTCCAAATATATCTATCGGGGGACAACAATTTACGATAATAATTGGGTTTTAGTAATTGAAGTTCCCTTGGGAACTCCATCCATTACCCCTCCCTAATAAAGGATTTAACCTTAGTAGTTGAAGGAAGGTGTCTCAATAGTTGAGTGGCAATTTGATTATTAATTAGTGGTGCATTTCCTGTCCAATTGTTGTATTAAAAACTAGCCCTCTCTCCATTCCCTATTTGACATAAGATTTCAGATTTCAAGTCATCCTTGATCTTCAACAATTGTGTTAAAAACCAAGAGTCAGATTTCTTGGGGTTAATAGCTCATATACTACTGCCTTTTAGGACATAACTATGGAGCCATTTTCCATAGGGTTCCATTACCCTACATAATGGTCCAGTACTTCTGAGGTTTTAAAAATTAGATTAGATCAGTCGGTCTAACTGGCAACTGTCAAAACCGATCAACTGTTCGGTTCAGTTTCGCTTAATAACCTCTATGTATAAAAATTAGTTGGTTTATCAAAGAATCGGTCAATTTTTGAGGAACCAGTTCAACCCAAAAAATAATCTTACAAGAAGAAGCAGAGTGAAAGTAGATTGAGCGAACAGACTAGCTGCAACTAGAAAATAAAGACTACAAAAATCAAACAAAAATAGAGATGATGAACATAAGGAAGAATTTTAAATTGAACAAACCTTATTAAGGGAAGAAGAAGCATTTACTTTGATGTATGATGAAAGGGAAAAAGGAGAGAAAGAGAGAAAAAGAGAACCACCCACTCACATATCACCAAAGTCTAAGTACAAACCCAACGGTAAGTAGAGACAATGGTAAAGGTGATATATATGCATCATTTTAAGTGTGTACAACTCAAAAACAAAAACAACTCAAAAATTGGAAAGCTCAAAAACTCATGTACAAACTGTTCAATAATAGCCAAAAAGATTTCATCTTTTCCATAAGAACAATTAGTTCCATCGACTTTTTTGACTCTACAGCCTTGAACAAGTGGGCTATCTAGAGACACTCTTAGATAGAGAGTTTGAAGTTAAACACTAGACATTGGATAGTTTCTTCAGCTCAGGTGGGTAGATAGGAGTCTAGATTTTAAAGTGAGCAGATGAAACTTGACTTGTAATAATATATTATTGGTTGTTCTAAGAATGGAAGTAACAAGGCAGCAAGCTCAATCTATTACGCGATAGACAGAGTAATACATTGGAAAGTAAGAGTGTCCAACTTGGGACAAGTTCCAACACTATAGTAAGATGATTGACTAAAGAAATAAGGGGAAAAAAAGAGCTCATCTCCTCACATTCAAGATAATGTTAATTGATAAATACTGTTAGATGGTCATGGTTACTCTCTATCAATGGGGTAAGGTCAAGTTGTAAATGTGTTGTTGGATTAATTATTTGGTTCTATTTTGATGAACCTTTCACTTTGTTTCTTCCTTAATATTTTACAATGAAAATTTTCAAATTTTATCTTTTAAAAATATTTTAAAATTTGAATTTAAAGATTTAAAAAGTTCAATCAGTATTAAACTATTATAAAATCGGTTAAAGATTAAAAACGAAAAATTTTTAAACTATAATTAAAAGAGACTATTTTTATTCATCAAATTTTAATTAAAAAGAATATTAAAATTTGATTAATTTATAAAAATCAACTAATTAATTAACAAATTGATTAATTTTTAACAATAAGAGTTAATATTTATTAAAATAAATTGAATCAAATTAAAAAATTAATTTTATTTATGATTTATTATATACCAGTTTAATAGTGGTTTAATACCAGTTGAACCTTTAAACCTTAAACCTTTCCTTTGACCGGTTCGATGTCTGGTCTAGTTTTTAAAACATTGAATACTTCTTTATCAAGAGAGTTTTATTATGGATTTGATAGGAATAACTCCTAGGCCTCCCTCCAAATTAGGTTTGCAGACATTAGCCCACTTTACTTTGGCATGTCCCCTGTTAGTGTCACTTCCTATAAAAAATTCCTCATAGGTTTTTCCAGTGATTTAATAACTCCCTTGGCAGCACCATATTATAAGACTAATTATAGTCTTCCTCTAAAAGATAAAGCTCGATTGGTCTAAGAAATCAACCTCTCGTTCGATTGGTCTAAGAAATCAATCTCTTTTAAATTCTTTGAACGAGAGGATAACATTCATTAAAATGAATCATTCTAGTAGTGATTGGTAAGCCTAAATAGCATAAAGGGGATTGATTTCGCCTCATTCCAACTAGAGGAAACTATTTCTTCCATTTGATATGCACTTTTAGACATAATAAAGTTGCTTCTAGCTTAATTAACTGCCAATCCAGACATAGGGTTAAACTGATTCAGAGAAGTCATCAAGAGATTAATAGAATCCCCATTAACCTTAAAGAATAAGAATAGATCATCTACAAAGCACAAATTTACCCGAGTGACTTTCTAACATAGATTATGATGTTTAAATTGTATGCCCCTACCAATATTCTACTTCAAGGGAGATGTTAGAGCTTCCATACATAATATGAAAATATAAGGTGATAAGGGATCCCTTGCCTAAGTCCCCCTTTTCCATGAAAAGTATTTTTAGGAGTTCTATGGACCAGAATAGCATAAGATGGAGAAGTAATACAAGCTTTAATCCATTTAGTGAAAATACTTGAAAAACCCATCACTTCAAAAAATCCAAAGAAAAAGTTTCATTCCACGCTGTCGAATGCCTTTTTAAAATCTATCTTGAAGGCATAATTCTTTGGAGAATTCTTCCTTGAGTAGCTTCTTAGGAGTTCCTGCACTATGGAAACATTATCTCCTATTTGTTTAACCTGCAAAAAAGAACCATGGTTATCACTAACCAAGGATCCCATAATAAGTTTTAGTCTATTAAGGATAATCTTTGCGATCAGTTTGTAGAGGAAATTGGTGCATACAACTAGTTTGTAGTCCTCTAAAGATGTTGGATTGTTTAGCTTAGGGACCAAACAAAGATAAGTTTTGTTGATTTCCTTCAACAAAATGCCAGAAGAGAAGAATTCTTTGATAACTTCTTTCACCAATGGGCCTATCTTAGGCCATGCTTTTTGAAAAAAGAACCTATTGAAACCATCAGACCCTAGTGCCTTATCAGGATTCATTTGGAAAGCCACCTTTTCTATCTCAACATTCCTAGACAGTGATGCCTTCTCTTCGGTAAATAGTTTGTTAAGAATAGAAGATTCCAAGAATTGAGTGGGAAAAGTTGAATTCTTAGAGCAGTAGAAATCTTTAAAGAACCTCTCAACCTCTTTCAACAATTCCTCCTGTTTGCATATCTTTCTCCCATCATGTGTTGTGATTTCCTTTATAGAGTTACATTTTTTCCAGACAATTATGGAGTTGTAGAAATATTTAAAGTTTTTATCGCCTTCCTTGAGCCACTTTATCATAGCCCTTTGCTTTATTAGACTAACAAAATTATTTAGAGTTTACAAGTCTTTCAAAGTAGTTTTCTCCAAAGATCAAAGATAAATGTCGCCTAGATTGTAGGATAAAAGATTTTGAACTTGAGAGAGCTTAGCTTTGGATATTGTAATGGCTTGATAGGTGTTCTCCCCTATGTGTTTCTTTAGAGACTTTAATATGTCCCTAATTATCTTAAGCGTCTAGAAATAATTGAATTGAAGTGTAAAGTTTACATTAATCGTCACCTCGTTACTTAAATAATCCTAGAAACCCTCCACTTCAACCAGGTAATTGTTAAAATGAAAAGAGAGCATCATTTCACCTTTAAGAACAATTCATACACCTTTATTAGGGTATGGTCCGAGAACATAAGATCTAAGAAAAAGGCTTTACTTTTAGGGAATTCTTATAACCAAGACTAATTGACCATAACTCAACCTATCTTTTTCCTAAGGGACCATCATTAGCTTATTTATTATCTAACTGATTAACACAATCCTTGAAATCGGGAGAGTAACTTATTAAAAAGAAGTGCCCCTCTACTTCAGTTTTAAAGAAAATAGAATTAAAGTCACCTATAAGTAACCAAGGACCTACCACTCTTCTTTGAAATCTTAGGAATCTCCCCCAAAAATCCTTTATATGAAAAAAACATGGTTGAATCCATACACTACTGAGGCATAGATAGATGTATTATGCTTAACAAAATGTCATCTCATGTAAACAACTTGCATCTCCATTTCCAAAACCCCAACCTCTACAAACTTGGGATTAAATCCAACTATAATTCTACCATATGCATGAGCTTAATGATTTGAAACAAAACTCCACTTATAACATAATTTATTGAGAATCTTAAGATTCTTCAATTTGGTTTTGGGTTTCCAGAATAACAAAAATCCAAAGGTTTTCATTAGTCAAGTTTTTTGTGGCAATTTAAGGCCCTTACCATTCCATATAACAATCATAAAGAAATGGCTTTTGAGCCTTTACCTCTGCTTCTAGTACCCTTCCTCCTTTTAACACTAGTAAATTGTTCTTCAAAATCATTTTCCCCAACATTGCTTAAGATTGAAAAGGAGGTGTTTGCTTCCTTACCATTCCCCTTTCCTCCCCACCCTCTTATAGAGCTGTCTTTCCTACATTTAGATCTTCATTAGAAGTGTTTGTTTCTGCTTTCTCTATAAACTGAATTGTCTCTTTTATATTGGGTAGTGTTGGATCCTCTTTGGACATTTTGACTCAAGTTCAATTCATCATTTTTCATCTGTATCCTCTTGCTGTAGACCTATTGGTGACATATAATCCCTTTTTTTTTGAAAATTTTCCTAGTTGGCATCCTCCTTTTTCCCTATAGCTTCAATGATGGTTTCCAACGGTAATCCACTGTTATAATGATTTCATATAAATTTCCATTCAAAGATAATCTCATAACTAAAATTTGTTCTGGTAAATCCCTAAAAAATTTCATATTAATATATAGCTGACCACAACCCAATATTTTTCTTTTTGTCATATTTTCATCCATACATAATGGTTGCCCCTAATAACTATCATACTAGGTCCCTTAGTAGTCCAATATTCTAAGGGTACATTATACAAGTGCAACCACAAAGGAACTGAATTGAGTTTTTCTATTTCAGCTTGGAACCCTGACTTTTAGCTTTGAAGTAACAGTAGGAGATTCATCATATATTAGGGGCCTTCTTCCAAGATTTTGAGGGCCTGAACTTTGGATGAAAAGGTAAATAATGCTAAGTTTTTATCAGCTAGTAATAACTCCTCCTACCCCTTGTTCTTCCAAACATTATGTTCCCTTTTTTGTAGCATTAGAAAAGGGGGCCTTTTCTCCAAGAAGAACCCCACCAGAGAAATCTCCTAAGATCTGGCTCTTTCTTGAGGACTTCCAGATTCGGCGAGACTATGACTAGACCTATGTTTTCCTTAAGAGGGAAGGAATCGAGTGTTATGCCCCAATTCATAGTAATCGCTTGCTTCTAACCTTTCTTATGATTAGAAGAGGAGGAATCCTCTCAAGTTTCTTGAAACCAGCTAAGTTTCGAGAGGATAGCAAGGGAAAATCAGTGGGAGAGCCTACACACAAAGGAGGGTGTTCAGGGGACTGCATGATGTGCAGAAGTGGAAATGGATAATGTGCAGAGTTTGGAAAAAGCTTGCAAAAAATAGTTACCAATTAAGGTAAGCAACCAAAGCAAATTGTAGGGAAAAAAAAGAGGATAGACAAGCCCCTATCAGAGAGAGAGGGAAATAATGGTCGGGTTTTTTATGGTTTTAAAGGAAGGAGGTTGATGAGAGCTGAGAACTAGAGATAAAGAGAGTAGCACCGGAGAGGGGAGAAGCGCATAGTTAAGAACTATAAAAGAAGAGGTTGAGTGAAACTAGATAGATGGCAAAAATGAACAACCTAAGAGACAAGACTCCCATCTTTGTGGTATGGAGATAAAGAGAGAAGATGGATTGAGCTTATAAATGGTGTCACACTTGATGCTAGCTCAAATATTTTGATTGAGCTTGTAAATGGTGTCATACTGGATGCTTCCTTTATCACTTTCATATCTTTAAACTAGGTTTCTCATTTTTGTCTTTCATCTGAAAGATTGAGAGGCACATTCTTGATGCTCTTCAATTCCACCCTTAAAAAATTAGGTTAAATTCTTATATAATACATAGTGAAAGAAAAATAACTTTTTTGTTCAATTTTTAAATATCAAATTCACTTTAATTTATTATTTGATTAATAAATTAACATAACAACACGTAGGTTTAAATCGTAGAATTTTATGAAGATTGATTTTTTTCTGCAGCCTTACACAAATGCACAAATTTATCTAAATGGATCTAATTGCACAAGCATTCGGTCCCTAATTGTATATACATTTAAGAAAAGTCTACAAGTGATGTAGAGAAGGGTAATAAAGGAGTGTTAAATCCTTTAAAGTCTACACCTATTCAAAATAGAATTTGGACTTTAACAAAATTATAATTTCAAAAAATTTAAATAAAATTACAATTAATTTTAATTAAAATACCAATTCATTTAAAATAAGATCAATATTTCATATTGGTCTTTGTTTATTCAATACATCATATTTTACCTTTAAAGTTTTCAAGTCTTGCATGATTAAATTACCTTTTCTATCTTCATTCTTTTTTGTGATTCATTAGGTTAATTATAATTTTAAATTATATTTAGGATTATACAAATTAAACTCTTATAGTTTTCTTTAATTCTTTAATTAAATAATTTATATTAATAGGTTAATATTAGCGTTTAGGAATGCATCATGACCATCTAAATAATAATAATGTCAAAGTGATCTCAATTAACCTTTTCATGCATGATTTTTTATTATAATGTAATCTTTTCATCATATAATATTAATTATACATAAATTACGAAAGTAATTTATTATCTATTTAAATCCAATCATATTAGTTCTTCATTATTAGTAACTGATTATTTTAGTGACATTTTAAAACCATTTTTAAAGTATTATTCTACCTCGGCTAATGATTTTTTTTAAATTAACATAAATTGATAATAATGTAACATTTTCCTTAATTATTTTAGGGTGATAAATCACACATTGATCACTTTATTACTTCCATATAGTTTATGTTGTATCTAATGAGTATTAAGTAAGTTATGAAAGGATCCATTCCAAAGTTTCCCTTCTAAAACCTGAAAGGAGCCTTCCCGATGACTCCACGGTAGGCCTCCAATCGATATTTAACTTAACCAAAGTGTTCCCGTAAAGCTAAGTCGTTCAATTGTTAAAAACCTTTTATCCTTTGAAAGTTAAAAGTGTGGAAACTAATTGGAAATTTTTCTAAAAATTCCGAGTTGTTTTTTCTAAGACTTCCAATTTTCAAAAACCTACATAACATGATTTAAAACACTTCTAGTATTTTATATACCATCTCAACTTCTAGAATGGGACCTCAAGTCCACGTCACAGGCAACCACAAACATATTTACAAGATCACGCTTTTGAAACCTTTCCAAAATAATTTAAAACATATATACAAATAACTAAGCCAATTTTAAGAAAACACATACATATCAAAAATGACACAAGCACAACAACATATAATTAATCATGTGGTGGAATCCCAGACATTGTAACACCTATATGTATACCTTACATGGTTTATTTAAAAATATAAAAAATAGGTGTGAGCAAAATAAGCTCAGTGAGTGTTAATCATTTTACTAAAAATTAAACTTCTTATAACTAAAATATTCCTATATGACAATAAAGCTCATGGTAAAATACTTGCTAGAAAAAATTCATTTGTGCATTATTGTAAGAGAGCCAAAAATTTATGCATCACATACGTGTAAAGCCAGTGGAAGTGTCGGAATCAAAATTCCAATCCCACAACATCCCTAGAAAATCCAGAATCTATGTGCATGTATAAACGTATTATAAGAACATGAAATTATAATATATGTACTTTGCAAATACTCCTCCTTTCTTGAATCTTCTCTTTGTTTGGGTTGTAGCAAATACCAAACACCTTCCTTGGCCTCTAGAGAGCACGCAAAGATGAAGAAAAATCAATGTATAAGGGTGGTTAGAGCACCAAACAAAATGAGTTTAGGTAGATGCTCTAGTAAGAGTTAGATCAAGACCAAGTTGCATGAAAAAATCTCAAGATCACTCCTCTCGACTTCCAAAACACTTCTGGACCCTTAGTCTCTCTATTAAGTGTGTTTTTATGGCTAAAACTTTGTGTGTACATAAGTGAAGAACTCCCTTACGTACCACCTGTCATTAAGTCGATCATAATCGTGGATCGTGGCTTGCTTAAATGACAGCCATGCACACTTTGTTTTTCATCAAATCTTTTATGTGTGTGACCATTAGGTTTCTAGTAATTTTGACCACTTGGATTAACTCTTAATCTGAGTAAATCATCATGATGCCAATTTACCATATTGTAAGTGGATTAACACTCAATACCATGCAATTCGTCCTTTCACCATCCTATACCCCACTTGGTTCGCAGTATGAGCTATGTGACAACTCCCACTAGACTGACTATGTTAGATCTAGTCTAAGTATTAGTTCTTGCCCTAGGGATCTCGTTACTCTATATGTTAAATACTTTCTTTATGACATATAATTGCTATGGCCAGAGGCTACTAAGTAATGACCCCTACAAAAGATTGTGGATATCATCTCCTTCTATCAGGAGTGGTGAATCCTTTATTGACTTCTTAATTACCTTCAAATACCAATAGCTGTACATAACCACCACCCTATGAGTGACCTCATCACAAGGAATGGTGTCAAAGCATAGGATCAGTATCCAAGCTATCTTTGAGTACCTCAAGTATAAGGATATTTGCACCATTGCTATTATGAGATTAATCATTGACATTCGCTAGTCTATCTAAATTAACAATGTCCTGTATCAATAATCCTATAACTAGGGATAATTTAGATACTAACATATTTGCACATGATAAGAATCTTATTATCATGATCTCATCATGATTTCCTTCATATTATGTTTTGTAGTATAGACTTCAATAATTCGATTTAAGAACGACTTCAATTCATAAATAAATGAACATCAAATTAATGAAAATTGTCTTTTGCTTTATTAATCAAAATAAAGTTTGTATAACAGTACTAAAAGTGATTCCCTTTAGAGCACTATTCTAAGAATTATAAGATCTGGTAATAAATAGCATTTCGTAAAACGAAAATTCAATTTTTCTGAAATAATTTTTCCAAATGCTTTTTTTGAAATTAAAATTATAACATAAAAGTTTCCATTTTTCCTTTTCTCCTTTTTTCTTAAACAATAAAACAATTGTGGTAATATGTTTTCTAAAATCTTTTATACTAAAAATAAGAATTGGTACTCTATAGTGCCTTTGGTATAAAGTCATGAAGTTAGTTTTGCATCATTTAACCGCGACTGGTTAACCACTTGCTACAGAGCTAGTTTTACATTGCTTACCTGTAATAAGTTAACCGCTATAAATCGATAGTTACAGAGCTAGTTCTACATCACTTACTACCTGTTGTTATTAACTGACATACACAATACCACCAGTTATTAGTAACTGATGCCCCCAGACACTTCCATACAAGTTTTAGGGTACTCCAACCGATAAATTTGTAATACCATCAACGCATACCATAAGCTAAAAATTAATTCCCTTTTTATTAACCAATAACATAATTTCAACATAAATTGAAATCATATAAAATTTAACTTTCAAACTAAAATTATTATATTGCTAGAACATAAAATTATACTAGCAATATTTACTTGTAATATATCATTCATATAAAACTCGACATAAATATTCCTTTCATGATAAAATAAAAACCAATTGTATTAAATCAATTTAAAGTACACCCACAAATTGACGGTTTCCTTTTCATTACTTTGAAATCCTTCAGTTGGCTTCGTTTTCCAATCTGAAAAATGAATACAAATACATTCAACTCTTTAATACATTTTCCAACCAAATACATCATAAACCATTTCAACTTCATTACTTTCCACATACACTCCATATATTTATTTTTTCCAAACAATAACGTAACACTTCATTTAATAAGTTCATTTAATAAGTCCAACATTTAATGACCATCCTTAATCACATTCACATGGTCATTACATCATAACCACTCTTTTATACCAAAAATGCCCTTAAGGCTAAACTTAACATATTTTACTTTAAACTTTTCTAATTCAATTCTATTTGATCTCTAGCACTTAAAATCAATCCAAGTTCACTTCCATGACATTTTAATACACACAGTTAAGCCATAAAATTTCATTAACAAATTTTTACATATTTATGCACCTTTTGCCGAATTTCAACCAAAACCAATTCCAAATTAATTCTTTTTCATTTCTATACTTCATTAGCGTTAAAATCATGCTATGAACACCATAAAACATCATAATAGAATTTTGGATCATATCACATTAAAAACCCTAGCGATGGCCTAAATTTCATCTAATGTCATTCATTAATTTTAAATCATCAAATGGCAAAATAAAGCACTTTAGGCATTGGATCTTACCTTTAACCAAGTTTGACCAAGTTTTCACACACTGGTTTTCTTGATTTTCTTCTCCTCGGCACTTCCAATGCAATAAAACCTTGATATCACATCATAAGGGTGCAATTCACACCATCAAAACTAAATCTAGACTATAACACAACAAATCCAATTTTTCAACAAAACTGGTAAACTTAATAACTCAATTTCTTCTTCCTCTTCACTTGGATGGCTATAGGATCTTATTGGATGCTTAATTGGAGTTAGAAGAGAACAAAAACCTCCTTGGATCAAAAACCTCCTTGGATCACTTCTTCATGGCCTAGTCGAACCTCTATCTTCTCCTTTTTCTTTTCGTTTTTTTTGGCTCTCTTTTTCCTCCTTTCTCCATCAATGGTCGGCCACACCCCTTTTAAAGAGATGAAATTTTTGCTTAATTACACTTTCGCCCACCATTTCCATTAATAACATTTCATATTTACACCTTTGCCAAAACTTCTCATATTTACACTTTAATCCATGCCACTAGTCACCATTTAATTCCTTACTCTCCAAACCAATTAATTCTTGCTTATCTCATGAAAATTTTCCCATGTAATGCTCATGTGGAATTTGGAGGCATTTGGTTTGGCAAAAAGACCATTTTCCCCTTTTCTGAATTTAGTGCACTTTATGCCCAAATAAATTCCAAAAACATCCTATGGTCACCCTAACTTCAACTTGACCATTATGTACTCCAATTAGGCATAAAAATTTCAAATTGGGTGCTTGAAAAAATTTAAATGGAGAAAATTCACTAATTCCCTTCATTTTTCAATAAAGGGCATTTTTAGTTCAATAATTTTGGATTACCCGAATTCTATTCAAACAACCTCCATTTTGGCCCATTTCAATTCTTAGGGACTCCAATCCTAATTTCAAAGTTTTTCATCATATTTTGAAATTGTTTGGTAATTTTTTGATTGTTAGGAAGAATTTTCAGATTAAGTATGAAAATTACCAAATGTCACTGAAATTTTCCATATTTCATTCAAAAGTATCACATAAACCTCCAAAGTACATTTCAAGGCTTTTAAAGTTGGTTTGGACTCATTTTCTAGCTTTTCAGAATTTTCATAAATTTTTTGAAAAATTTTCAGTTGAGTTCAAAACCATCTCTAATCAACTTATAATCTTCGTTATAACCTTAACAATACATTTAAATGCTTAAATTACTCTAGTATACCATAAATAGAGCATATTCTATAAAATGTATGTACAAAACATTACATAGTACAACAATCGAAATAGCATATTGCAAGTTCTATTGAAAAAGATAGGTCATAAGTTGTATTAAAACATAGCAATCTCTATATAAGATACTTTAAAAATCTTAAGTCAAAGGATGATTAATAAATTCATCACAATAAAAAATTTTATAAATACACAAGTAATGTTTCAAATAGAATTCTTATATTAGTCAGTTTAGTGAAGTTGTTCTCTAATAAGCACCTACATATTTGTTTAAGTATCTACATACTTTAGTCTATGAAATTGATTTTTTCATTCATAAGAAAGAAATATAAATTTTACTAGCCTTTCTTCTCTATTAATGTCCAATCTTAATATAACAACAACTAAGAACAATTTAGAAATAATACATAAATATAATATTAATATCATAGTAATGATCTCATCATAATTTCATTTACAACGTAAATTTATTATATAAAAAGAACAATTTAGAAATAATTCACAAATCTAATATGAATATCATAGTAATGATCTCATCATAATTTTATTTACAATGTACATTTATATATGTACTTTTTCTTATATAGTAGTTAATTAAAAACATATTCATAAGAGAAAGAATACAATTAAATAGTTATATCATGAAAACTATTTGAAACATAAATCAACACTTACGTCTATATGAGTTTTCAAACAAATGCTAGAAACAAAATTGCTACTATTTCAAAGGATCACAAAAGAATAAGGAAGTTTCAACAAGTGAAAAGGCTAAGCCATTTGACTTAAGATTGACTATTAAAGAACTCACTTTGTGGGAATGTATATGTCTTAGAAACCTTGGAATGTGGGTTAATGTTAGCCATGTAAAATGAAGAAGCATTCTACTATTTCCATTTCTTGTTGGAATTAAACATTTTGGTTCCTTAAAATTCTTCATTTAGTAGTTTTAGTCTCAAGTAGTGTTAGTAACTCATATCATGAAGTGAATGGAGCTATTGAATGGAAGAAAAGAACAATAGGAATTTTAGAGGAAGAAGTTGTTAGTGTATACCTTGTAGCTAATCAATTGGTTATAGATCTTGTGTCATAATTAATTAAAGACAAAATTTATCTTTATATATTTTTGTTAATTATATTTTATGTTTTAATAGTAAAGATAAAATTCTTGAAATAATTATTATATAATTAAAATCATGATGAGGTTATAAATATAAGCTTCAGTTTGCATTTATATATTATTCCTAAATTGTTCTTAGTTGTAGTTTTATCATGATGGGATGTTGATGGAATAGTAAAACTAACACATATTCTGTTTCTTTCTTATAAAAAAAATGTAACTAATCTTATAAATTAAAGTATGGAGATACTTAACAAGTGAGTGGTTATTAGAAATTAAATTTACTAAACTAGCTCGATTACGAGGATTTCAAATATAATATTAATTATATGTATTTGGATTTTCTTATTATAATATTTGTATAATTGATCCTTAGACTTGTGATCATTGTCAATACAACTACTGATGTAATTATTCCAACTATATTTTGGTTATCATACATATAATGATTATAGTAGACCCATATTTAGATAACTAGAGTTCCAATAACTATAAAAAGAAATTTGTAATTCACTCAAAAAAATACTAATGATTGTCAATCTCAAAAACTTGATTTGATGATATTTATGACATGCTCTAATTAAGGTATCTTAGTCAGTGATATTTAGATATAACATAAATTATATGGAGATAGCTGAGTAAGTCAATAAAGGATTCGTTACTATAAAGAAATTAGGGAGAATATTCCACTTTTTTTTATTAGTAGTGATTTAACAAAATTTCTAACTAGAGTGAATTGACATTTAAAAAGAACATTTTCAAATATCAACTATAAATCAATTGCTAATTAGCAAAAACAAACATGATTGGTTTTGAAATAATAGACACTAATTGCATACACTTTGTCAAATTGAAATATTGAATCATAAAAGGAATAAATTATAATCATACATGCAAGGATAGGTTGATTTAAATCACTATAGAATTCCTAATGTTTGGGTAGTTGTGATATGTTGCTATATGTCAATTTTGACATATGATTTAAATTGTTTAATTAGAGAATCAAAGATAAATTTGAAATATTTTAACTTATCTAATTTTAATTATAAATTATATAATTTATAATCATTTTCAACATATTGGGAACCCAACGAGTCATAAATAATGAGTACTTTAAAAGAGAAATTTTAATTTAAATTAAGTTGAACTTAATTATGAAGTTGAAAAAACTTTGTGGATCAAATTTGAGATATTGAATTTATTTAAATTAAATTGTAGTTATAATTAGTTTTACACTTTAATTATAATTAAAATTTTGATTTTAATTAAAAATCTATTGTCTTTTTATAAATAGGAAAAAAAAAGGAATAAAGCACTCTTGTCTTTTAAAAAAACATTTGAGTTATTTTACTCTACTTTGTAAATATCTTTATAAGTTAGACATGTGAACAATTTGTTGTTAATAGTTTGAGAAGAAAAGGATTTGTAGGAATATGAATTAGGTTCGATTCAACCTTTTATTTATAATATATATTTTTTAAGTTATTCAATCAAAAAGATCTAATCAAAAAATTGTAAAAATTAATTTTTTTTCACTGCACCAATAATTTGATCACAATTTATTTCTCATCAATAATGACAGAGCCTCCCTTAATTAGCTTGATTAAAATTTCTTGATTGTTATTGATTTGATAAACTTAAAGCATAAATTTTATTAATTCAAAAATTACATGTATTTGGTATTATTCTGCATGTCTTGCCTTATATGTAGATCTAAATAATGTTAATTATTAATTACGGTTTTGCTTGATTTTGAAATAATGTTCACCTCTTCCCTTTTATTTCTAGAAAATAATTAGGGATGACAAATATAGCCTAGCCGACCCGACCCAATTTTGTTCTAGATTGACTAAGTCATAGGTCGCGACTGCTAAACCCAGACCCAGCCCCAGCCCGAGTGTGGCCTGTGACTTAAAAGAAAGGCACAAAATGACATCATTTTGTCAATTTTTTTAAAGTATAAGGTTGAGCCAGTTCAGGACAACCCACCCGTGGCCCGTCGAGCCACCACTGCTAGCCTTTCAGTCAAGTTAGGCTACAGGTAGCCCGAACGCAGCCTAACTCATTGCCATCCCTAAAAATAATAATGAATCAAGTTTTCGAAAACAAATACAAATGAATGCCTACCCATCTTTTAGATTTTTAAAACCTTAATATCCACACCTCACCCAATTGAATGCTTTTATGTGTTTTGTTTTGGAGCAAATCTAGAAATCACATGTCCCCTTTCCTTAATTTGTATGGAAAAGCTTAGATTTAGAAAAACTTGTTTGAATTTATTGTGTTATATTTCCCTATTTTTAAGTATATGCTTATCTTCAAGTAAATCAATTTCACTACTTTCAACTTAATAAGAAACAACTTCAGAAAAAGCATTAAATAGATTGAAGATATCAATCAAGAGTCTCTATTATTTAGACAATTGCAAAGTTCTCTAATTTTTTAATTAATTAGTTGCTTGTATTACATTATAAATCATTCCAATTCACTTCTCAATGCTTCAAATTTTCAATTCTCAATATTCCACTTAATGTACGAAATAAACATACAATAAAAGAAGAAAAAACCATTAAAAAATTTTATACCCTTTAAGGAAGCAGTATACTAAATTTAAACAAGGTAAGAGCATTTTGAAACTTGTTAAAATGTTATATAGCCTTTTGATATGAGAGCAAACACCTTGTCATGATTATGCTCGGTTACTCAACGAGGCCATTGTTTGAAATGGCTACTGACACTACTTTTCAGGTTCCACCTTTTAATGCTACAAAGCCAAATGGAATATTTCTTATATGTGTGTGGAATTTCTCATTATGATGATTGTATAATTGATTATTAGACTTAATATTACTAAAATATCTCATGTAGAAATTATTATGTCTTGATGCTACTTATAAATTATTGTAAATAGGGTAATTTAGTCAATAGTACTTAGATATAGTCTAAACTATATAGAGATAGTTAAGTAAATCAAAAAATGATTCATCACTCTAAAATAATTAGGAAGACTATTACACTATTCTTAGTTTTTAGTAATTTAAGGAAATTTCTAATAAGAGTAAACTAAAATTTGAAATATTATTTGTTGGACCAATGGTGGTTGACAAATTAAATCCCACTTATGTTTTGATAATAATAAAATGTATAGAATTGGTT
>JANTPM010000075.1:51396-62789 GCA_025434745.1 Erythroxylum divaricatum | reverse complement strand
GGAAGTTTTGTATATAAACCTAGTCATTCCTTGTTCCTATGTACAGAAATATAGTGAATACAAATACACTTTCAACACTTCATATAACGATACATATCTTAAACTATGTTTTTACACCATGGAGCAGTTTGTTTGCCTTGAAAAATTTGAGCTGGGAATTTTTCACTTTGAACTGAAGTAGAACTTTGAAATCCTCATAAACCTGATTATTTTCTTAATGCTGTAAAGATGTAATATAGACTGCAGAACCTTTAGGGAAAGTTTGATTTTGCATACAACACCTATTTAGTGAACCATAATTCCTTTGTTTGTTTTACTGTCAAGTTCATATTTATATGCAACTTAATAAGTTTCTTTTGATTCATGTTTGACAGGATGGGTTCAAAAGCGCTTGATGAAACTATTTATTGACTCCTGCGTCCGAGACACTTGATATGAAGTTGCTTCGAAAACTATACATTTCAGAGCTAGCAATATAAGTTCTATAGGCAGGAAGAAAAGGGATACTTATTTTTCTCCTCTTGTTTACAATGTCAAGATAAAATTTCCTAGTTGGAGAATAACGTCAATGCCCTTGCTTGCTACGGCTATGGTTATTAAAATCAGTTATTTAAAAATGGAAAAATAGAAGGAAAATCCGAAAGAGAAAGAAAGACAAAACCCAGTGCGCTTTTGTATAGATCGAGATGCCCTGCATACACAAAAAAATTTGTGATGCTTGACTTATAATTTGTTGGGTTTGTTTTCTTTTGTCTTCCTCAGTTAAATGATTCACAGAAAGCAGTGCATTAACTACCAAATGCATGTTAACAATGCTTCTAGGCAGAATGCTATTATATGTAATTCTCATTGTATTATGTTTAATAAGTTGTGAATGCCTTTTTTGACTAACAAAAGTTGCCAACTGCTTATGCTTAGGAAATGGAACGATGGAGAAGCTTCAACAATTTCTCATATCAGGCCACAAATATGGCGATTTGACAGTTTGGTCTGTCGGCTCTATTTCAAGTTTGTTACTTACTCCAAAACTTTCCGAAATTCTGCACGCATGAATCATGAGGATTAATCTCTTTTAGATCCAATTTTCAGAGAAAAGTTATCTCCTTTCTGTTTTGTACTCTTATAAATGCTTTGCTTTAAGCAAATTTTACGAATCATGATCCCCTGCTTTCTATCTTTCCTCTTTCACTTGATTGATTTTCAGTAGTTGTGACCTGTTCGTTTGTACTCCACCAATTTCATGTGAAGGAATGTGCATAGAATGTGACTGTATAGTGGCTGAAATTTGGCCTTTGTGAAATGCAGTCAGGATTGCCACATTTGTCATATGTATCCCATGTTGAATTCCTAAGAATCCCCAAATTATGTCGTCATTGTAATGTCGATATTCTGTGGAGCCACTATTAGCATCTTAAAAGAACAGTGCAACATTTTGTAGTGCAACTCATTATGAGCTTTCTAATTGTGGTTCTGCAGATATGTGAGTGCCCTGTGCTCTTCACTCATCTAGAAGTGCTTAATCTGTCTGGAAATCACGTCACTGATACATGTGCATCTTTCCTTTCAACTATATTGGAAAAGTGTAAAGGTAAAATCCTATATCTTGTACTCATTTTGGCATAAAAGATCCTTGTAGATGCCATGACTTGATCTTGGAGCTCTTCTTATTGGCGTGTTAGCATGGCCAACTACTTCATGACTTGTCTAACTCTGTTCTCAAGTTGAAGGTGTTGGTCATGATGTTTTCTTATTATGCTTTTTGCTCTTATAGCCCTTTATAGCTTAAATATAGAGCGGTGTTCTATTACATCTAGGACTATCCAAAAGGTCACCGATGGACTAAATGGTTGCTCTGTCCTGGCACAACTTTCAATAGGTCCTTGAAGAGATAACGTGTTTATAAAGCTTAATTTATAAAAGTATAACCATTTTTATAACTTATTTTTATTTATTTAAAATTATAGTGTGGATAAAAATACTATGATTTACTCACTTGACTTTCCACGGAATAACATATGAAGTGTTGACAATTTTAGCTTTGGAGGTAACGGGAGATTGAAGAGAATTTGCAAGGAGCAAAAGAACGGGACAGATCGTCTGTTCTCATCTATGTATTCCTACTTTGTTCCAAGTCCTTTCATCCATTCATTGTCATAAATAAATGTGTTGTGGTCCTGTGGAGATATCTTAGATGCATGTGTGCCTATGCACATATTATACATTATCCTATGCGTGTGATTACCTGATTGGTATATATTATGTTGTGTTTCTGTTCACGACCTATGAGATGCGTATATGTGTGGTTTGTTTGTTAAGATTGACCGGAACTAATATCTCGAGCAGTCACATTTTATGTAAAATGATAAATACAGCCAAGTTTATTTTACCTTGCAATTTATAATGTAAATTGTTGGTCAAGAAAGTCCGACATAAAAACAATTTTCTTAATTTTTTAATTATGAAATTATTTAATTTAGATATATATATTAAAAATTATATCATTAATATTTCTACTTTTCTTTGTTAAAATTTTAAAATTATTTTCTATAAATACTGACGAAGGATGAAATCTTTTTAAAAATAAAAGTGGAAGGTGATCAATTATGCAACGTGGAGTTACACTGAAATTTATGTATAGAATAGTGTAAATGGCAGAGATAAAAGTATGAAGTAGCGCAAATGATAGTGATATCTATTTTTGGTCATGAATGTCATGAATAGGCTAGTCTCTGGTAATTCTAGCGGGTTCAATTCTTCTGTCCCATTTAGCCCCAGTACCTTCTGTCCCAACAACATCCCAACGATACAATAACAAAGTGAGAGACAACGAGGGATGGACCAAATGGTCCAACTTTCTTACTTAAGACTCTCCCTTAACAAGGAGGTCTTGAGTTCGAGTCACCATAAGGAGGAGAAATAGGCATGTTCTTATTGATGACCCTCTAGCCCCTGGACAAAGCTCCTTGATCGGATCAATTACCGACGTCTCGCTTCCAGCGGCAGTGTGGGAGTTGGAGCTACTCGGGAACCCGGGGCCTGATGGGAACCTGATGCTGAGCAGAGGGAAGCCAGTGATCAATCATCCGCTGACCAATCAAGTATGTGAAGACTCCTTGTGCGCAGAAGTGTACAGGCTACGTAGGAACCTGAGGGATCTTGGGGTTCCAGATTTACCTCCTCTAGGTTCTTAGGGTGGGGTTCTAAAGGATGAGGATTTAGTCTGACTAAGCGAGGATACCTAATGTAAAAAAAAAAAAAACAAAGTGAGAGGAATTTTAAATGACTAGGATGTTGTTGGGACAGGAGGTACTGGGCAAAATGAGAGAAGATCTCATGTCAATTCTAGCATGCAAGGTAAAGCATATTCATTACGTCTCATACTAAGATCACAAATGTCACAATCATTTTTTTTAATGAATTAATTGAAAAGTCATGCATGTTATTATTATGTATTTTTTTCCAAAATTTTCAATTTTTCTTACTTTATATTAATCCATTTATTCATATCATTGTAGATACTTTTGCTTATGAATTATTTTCCAAGTGATTAATACAACAAGACGTGAAAAAGTCTTTGCTTCATGTCGATTATTTGTCCATGTCTTTATATATATTTTTGCTTATGAATTATTTTCAAAATGGTAAGATGTGATTTAATTGAAAAATAACAAAGTCTACCCTTATCGTGCTTTTTTCTCTAATTCTTACATTTTTTTATTTTGTTTTGTCTCACCAATGCAGAAATAAAAATTGTTTCTCATAAATTATATATGAATTACTGATTATATAATTATCTTTAAATAAATTAGATAAAAAATTAATTAATTTAATTTTTTGAACCCTAAGTTCTCTCTTACAATAAATTCCTAATCCTCTTTATCGTATCAGTCCATGACTTTTCGAACCCTTACCCTACCATTTACTTATTTTTCTAAGTCTTGTTTGTCCTATCAGTCCATGACTTACCCTACAGTCCATGACTTTTGGTACCCTTACCCTACCATTACAAATATTTTACATTCTTGTTTTAAATTTTTAGAATTTGTTCATATAATAGAATGTCTGAATGGATAAATTCTATGATAAAAGAAGTATTATTATTATTGTTATTCATTAACTTAAGTTCTCTAATTTATGAAAGTCATTTAATTGAATTTCAATAATCAGTTCTATAAAATTCCTTGTTCAACTGACCGAGATAAGGGTTACTAGCAGGAATGTAAATATCATTTCATATCGTACCGGACCAAAATCTGTATGAAACAAAGAGTTGGTCGTATCGGGTTTAAATATTGATGGGTATTGGTATATTTCGAATGGTATCAGTCAATACCGGCTAGTATTTAAAATAAAGATTTTAAAATTTTTACAAAAAAATCTCCTATTTTTTAAAATTTTTTATACTGGTCAGTATTCAAAATACCGACCGATATCAGTATTCAAAATATCGGTCAGTACCAAAAATTTTAATAAACATAGGAATTTTTTGCAAAATTTTCAAAAAAATTTAAAATCTTCCTCCTTCCCTCTCATCTCTCTTCCCCCTTCAACTTTTTTAATTATTGTGATTTTTTAATTTTTGTTTTTAAAATGATAATAAATATTTTTATTATTAATAATAATTACAAATTAAATAAAACTTAAAAATAAATTATTTTATTTAAATTTATTTTAATATTTTATATAATATTTATTAATAAGGTATTAATAAAAATATTTTATTTTTTAAAATAAATAATTTATAAATTATTATTTATAAACTAATATTTATTATATATATATGTTTAATTATTAGATCAAAATTTATTTTAAATTTATATATTTTAAAAATATATTATATTTTATTATATTTATTAATAATTATTAAATTAATTATATAAATTAAATTAAAATTGTATTCTAAGGATTTAAATATTTATTTATTTTAAACATTTATTTTAAATATTTTTGATTATATTTTGTTGTTTTTTATTATATTTGGTTATTTTCTTTTTATATATATATAGAAGGAGGCAAATATTATTAGTTTTGTTTTTATTACTAAGAGAAACTAAAGGGAAATATAATGGTAAGCTATGAAAAAAGAATTCCGTTTGCCAAGTAAGTTACTAATATAGGTTAAAGCTATAAAAAGTTGTAAAAGTGTTTGATCCATAAAAATAAGAAAGACTTGGAAATTTTAGAAGAAAACAGAAAACGATTGAAAGGGGTGAGAGGTGAGACCCGACTTTAGCAACAAAATTTTATGCGACTAATTACTGAAATTTAGTCAAATGCGATTGGTATATGTTATAACTCTTGGATGAATTACGGAGGAGGAAGTCTCTCGTAAAAAAATTATGAAGGCGATCAAATATGCAATGCAATGCTAAATTTAAACATTCATATAAAAGTACGAAGTAGTGCGATTGATACCATATTTACTGCATCTCGTCATCTGAAGCTCACAAACGTCATAATCATTATTTTTAATGAACTAATTGAAAAATAATATACATTACAATTATTATATATTTTCTTTTGATTTTTCTTGATTCATATTAGCCCATTTATTCATATCTTTGTATATAATTGTGCTTATGAATTATTTTGTAAGTAATTAATAAGGAAAGACGTGAAAAAGTCACTATTTCGTGTTGATTATTTGTCGATGTCTTAGACAATTTTATTTATAAATTATCTTCAAAGCGATCATAAAATGTGATTTAATTAAAGAATAATAAGTTGTTGACTTATAAATATTCCAAGTCTTCTTTCTCGATAAATCCATATCTTTATGAACCCCTTATCCTACTATTTATTACCAAAGTGACGAACACGACTAGTCCTTAGCCTGTTCATATAATTGCCTCTTGGCTTTATATTTATATAATTTGTCTACATATATTTTATAATTAATATAATTTATAAAATTAATTTATTATAATTAAAATATTCACTTTTAATTTGATTTTACTAAATTAGTTATTTATTTTAATTTAATTACTCTAATTTTAATTTTATTATCTATCAATTAATAGAAAGAGTTAATGCACTTCACATAGGAAAGATATGGAAAGATCAACTTTTGTTGACAATTCAAGCTTGAAGATGGGCATTAAACACATTAGTTGGAGGGTCACATATGCTACAACCATGATCTGATTTTTTTCTCACTAATTTTTCTATCTCTTTCTTATGATATTCCATGTCTCTGTGTACATTTGACTTACCAAATTATTGCTAAAATGATCAAACATGATAAGATGTGATTTGATTGAAGAATAGCGATACATATGTGTATGTGCGTGTATATATATATACACTTAAATTGTTTATCTCATAAATTATATATACATTATTAATTTTATGATTATTTTTAAATAAATTATATAAGAAACTAATTAATTTAATTTTTTGTACTAGCTTGTATATTTATTTACATAATTTTATCATATATTGTTAATCTTTACCATATTCTATAAATATTGTATTACATATTTTTAAAGAAGTATTACTGTATTGTCTGATTTATGGAAGTCATTTAACTAAATTTCAATAATTAGTTGTATAAAATTTTGTTGCAACTTGCAACTGATGGTGACATAGGTTACTAGTCAGGTTAAGACAAATTCTGACTTTTTTTCCCTAACTATTCAAAGTCTTCCTCTTTTATGTTAGTAGGGTCTCAGGCCTTTCAATCGTTTTCTGTTTCCTTCTAAAATTTCCAAGTCTTTCTTATTTTTATGGATCAAATTGATCCACATGGTAACGTTAGGGGATCACCATAAACCCTTACCCAGTTACCCTATCGTTTACTTATTTTTCCAAGTCTTCTTTCCACAGTCGGTGTATGCCTTTATGATCCCCTTACCCTAGCATTTACTTTTATTTCCAAGTCTTCTTTCCACATTCAATGTATGTCTTTATGATCCCCTTACCCTAGCATTTACTACAAAAGTGATAAACACGGTAAGTCCTTATCGTGTTGATATAATTGCCTTTTTGGCTTAATATATGTAATTAATCTAATTCAATTCTTAAAATTTTAAAATTAGAACATATTTTTAAATGTTTATGAAATAAGAAAACAAAATATTAGTTTAATATCTAAAAATAATGAAAGATATAAAATATTTGAATTCGAAAAATATATGATAAAATTAAATTTTAAAGGACTTAAATTTTAGAAAATTTAAAAATAATTTATTTTTGACAATCTTTTTATGACTTATTTTTATTTTTTACAATTATTGTGTTGATAAAAATATTATCATTATTTCATAATTCATTTTATTCTCTAGTTATATGGTCCTGATTATATTTAATCTTAATATAAAAAGTTTATAAGCTTTTCAAAATGATAATCTCAGTGTTAAAATATAATTTTATATTTCAAAAATAATTAAAAATATTTTGTGAGTTTATTCACGATAATTATTTATGTTTATTTAATTACTCTTATTTTGATTTTACTCTTCATTGATTAAGACATAGACTTAGTTGCACATTACATGCATCTCAACCTATAGAAGGATAAAAATTATATAATTATATATAATTTTTATCTATATATAATTATCTAAAAATTATATAACATTAATTAGTTTAATTTTTTGAATTCTCAATAATTAAAATTATGAATTTTCTTTCAATGTATTCACATATAATATTATCAATAATAAATTCCTAATAATAGAATCATATAGTCTAATATTATTCCTAATAAATTCTCAGTAGAAAAATCTTTCAATCATCTTTAAGTTTTCCTTATCTTTATTCAGCCAAGTAATCCACAAGGTTACAGATACAGTTTTACAATTTGTATAACTTTATGGTACATAAGTAACTTACTAGGTAAAGGAGGATTTTCTAAACAATTTAAAGTTAAGCTATCATCTTTTGATGATTTATATGCATAATTCTACAAATATTTAAATTAAAGCATGAGAAATTTTTTATTTGGAAATTAGAGTGAAAAATAAAACTAAAAAGTAAATCCTAATTATTGTGCTTTTTTCTTTAATTCTTATTTTGCTTTGTCTCACCAACACAATAATAAAAATTGTTTCATAAGACCTCAAGTAAGAATTATATATATAATCACTTGAATTGCTTATCTCATAAATTAAATATGAATTATCAAATATATAATTATCTTTAAATAAATTATATAAAAATTAATTAACTTAATTTTTAAACAATAATTTTTCTCTTAAAATAAAATAAAAAATTTTAATTATTTAATCTTACAAAATTTCGGTAATTATTTCTGTAAAATTCTGTTGCAAATGATGGTGATAGTGGTTAGTAGTCATGAACACCAAAGCATACTAGCTATACTCTATTCAGAGTCTTCTTTTTTCTGGCACTCTACTCTCCAACCAATGCATTAGTTGGAGTCTTCTTTTTTCTGGCACTCTACTCTCCAACCAATGCATTAGTTGGAGGCTCTCATACGTTTCAATCATTTTCTGTTTTCTTCTAAAATCTCCAAGTCTTTCTTTTATTTTTTATGGCTTTAACCTATATTAGTGACTTACTTAGCAAAGGGAATCTATTTTCATAGCTTATTTAGGAACCATTAGATTTCCCTTAAATTTTTTAGTACTATATAAAAAAAAGTAATAATTGCCTCCTTGTATACACACACACATATATATATATAAAGAAAAGAACAAAATATAAACAAAATATATATTATATGAAATATATATTATTCTGTTACTAATATAGAATATATGCTAGTAATTTTATATAATTTATGAAATAAACAATTTAAGTAATTTTATATATCTGACTATTTTTCAATCAAATTACAACCTTATCTTATTAATCACTTTACAATTTTTTTCACCATGAAATCGCCTAACGACAAAATAAAAGGCCTAAAAAAATTAAGGAGAGAAAGCAGATGGTTGTACTATTTTTGACCCCCCAATTAGTATGTTTAACTTTCCATATTCTTCTACAGGTTGAGATTCATATGATGTGCAACTAAGTCTACGTCTTAGTAAAAGAATTATGAAGGTATATGCAATGCTATGCGACATTAGAATCATTTATAGATTGGCAGAAATGACAGAGATAAAAGTATGAAGTGATGCAATTAATATCATCATTATCTTTAATAAACTAATTGAAAAGTCATGCACGTTATAATTATTATGTATTTTTTTCGATTTTTCTTAATTCATACTAATTTATTTATTCATATCTTTGTAGATACTTTTGCTTATGAATTATTTTGTACGTAATTAATACAACAAGACGTGAAGAAGTCTTTGTTTCATGTTGATTATTTGTCTATGTCTTTATAGACAATTTTGCTTATGAATTATCTTCAAAGTGATTAGAAAGGGAAGATGTGATTTAATTGAAGAATAAACTTATATATATTCATTATTTATCTCATAATACGGAAGTGACGAACACGGCTAGCCCTTAGCGTGTTTATATAACTGCCTCCTGGCTTTATACATATATATATATTTTGTCTACATATATTTTTATAATTATTATAATTTATCAAATTAATTTATTATAATTAAAATATTCAATTTTAATTTGATTTTGCTAAATTAGTTATTTATTTTATTTTAATTTCTTTAATTTTAATTTTATTTTCTATCAATTAAGATATAGAGTTGGTGAACATCACATGCTAAGGATATGGAAAGACCAACTTTTGTTGACAATTCAAGCTCGAATATGTGCATTAAACATATTAGTCAGAGGGTGACATACCCTACAACTATTATCTGTTTTTTTCTCACTAATTTTTCTAACTCTTTCTTCTGTTATTCCATGTCTCTGTGTACATTTTTACCTAATAATTGCGTCCTTCTATATATATATATAAAGAAAATAACAAAATATAATGAAAAATATTTAAAATACATAGACTTATAAATAAATAAGATAATAGATTATGAACTTAATATTTAAAAGTATAATAATCAAAGTGTAAAAATATTGAAATCCATCTAAATAAAAATAAATTCTAAAATTTCTCATTCTTTTAGATATAATTTGTGCGATGAACAGGACAAGTCCTTGGCATGTTCTTATAACTTTATAAGTTTTGTTTTTATATATTTTATAATTTATCCAATTAACTTATTAATAATTTAAATTTAGGTAAAATTCTTAAATTAATTTAAAAACAAAACGTAAACTTAATCACTAAAAATAAGAAAATATAAAATATTCAAGTTTTATTTGAGGATATACGATAAAAATAAAAGTTTACTACAGAAGTTTAGCAAAAAAAATCTTCTTTTCAGAGTCAGTGCATATTTTTACGATCCGCTTTCCCTAACCAAAAATTTAAAATTAGATAAGATTTTTAAAATTTTATGAAATAAGGAAACAAAATATTAGTTTAATATCTAAAAATATAATAAAAGATATAAAATATTTAAATTAAAAAATATATGATAAAATTAAAATTTAAAGGACTTAAATTTTAGAAATTTTAAAAATATTTTATTTTTGACAATTTTTTTATGACTTATTTTTATTTTTAAAATTATTGTGTTGATAAAAATATTATCATTATTTCATAATTCATTTTATTCTATAGTTATATGATCCTGATTATTTTTAATCTTAATACAAAAAGTTTATAAGCTTTTCAAAATGGTAATCTCAGTGTTAAAATATAATTTTATATTTTGAAAATAATTATATTTTATATATTTTATAATAATTGTTTATATTATAAATTATATAAAAATTACTAATATTTAATTATCATTAAAAATATAAATAAATTAGCTTAATTCTTTAAATTCTAAATTTTCTATTAAATTATTTAAAATTATAAATTTTCCATTAATAGATTCGCATCTAATATTATTACTAATCATAGAAACAAATAAGTCTGATATTATTCCTAGTAAATTCTCAATGGTAAAAGCATACACAAGGTCACATATATTATTTTACAATTTTTAATAGCTTTATGGCTACATAAGTAACTTGCTACATATGAAGTCATGAACACGGCGACGCGAATCCTTACTCAGCTACTGGCTTTATAATTTTTGTTCTCATATATTTTTATAATTTATCTAATTAACTTATTAATAATTGGTAAAATTCTTAAATTAATTTTAAATGAGAAAATAAAGTGCAAACTTAATTGCTAAAAATTATTAAAATATTCAAATATATTTCAGATTATTATAGAAAGTTCAATTTTAAGAAGAATTTAATTCTATAACATGTCAAAAAAGTATTTTAATAATTTTTAGAATTATCTGTATTTATATTGTTAATAAAAAAAGTGAATATAAGATGGGACCACCGCCACAAACACGTCAAAGCACCCATTGGATGAGGGTCTACTATAAAAGGATTGTCGCTGGTCATCATGATTTATTCAATACGAAACCAGCTACACTAGAATT
>JANTPM010000075.1:27011-44706 GCA_025434745.1 Erythroxylum divaricatum | reverse complement strand
ATTGACATAATTGCACATGATAGGAATCTCAGTAGTATGATCGCATCATAATTTCCTTCATGCTATGTCATATATCACGGACTTCATTAATTCGATTAAAGATCCATATCAATTCATAAACAATGTTCATGAACATCAAATTAATAAAATATGCCTTTTTTAAATCACTTAACCTTTATTTATTCATAAAGTCTGCACACGACTTTGAACAAAACGCGCTAAAAGGGATTGCCTTTAAGGCACAATATAAACAGTACCGACCTTGCATAAGTCGACTTACCGGTACTGAATACGTGTAAGTCGACTTACTCCATGTACAAGTCGACTTGCACTTACAGCCCCAACTTCTCAATAGTATCCTTGCCAATTATATTCTCATAGCTACCACCATCGATGATAATGTTGTAGCAATTGCCATTAATAGTGCAATGGGTGCGAAATAATTTGTGCCTCTGAGAATCATCAGACGCCTTTTCTGCCAACGTCAGCTTGCGTACGACATGAATCCCAACCTCCTCCTCGGACTCATACTTGTCGTCATCCCCATCAGGTTCACATACAATCCCATCATCGTCGTTGCGTTCAGCAATATTTACTGTCCTTCGCTCAGGGCAGTCACTCGACCTATGGCCTGGCTGATTACACCTGTAACACTTACTGGGAATCGGCCTAGCGTAGGGGTTAACAGTTTTTGCCAGCTGTTTACCCTTACGGTGTGGAGGTGAAGGTGCGGCCGCTGGGGTCTTCTCAAGAACACTAATACTTGCACCTTTGTCATCGAAACGACGTCGCAGAACATCACTCATAGGGGCCCTCTCTCGCAATAATGACTCAGCACGCAAAGCCAAATACCTCGCCACTCGCTGGCCTTCAGACTCACGCAAATTATTACGTTGAGCCAACCTCATAAATTCAGCAGTGTATTCATGAACGGACCTGTTTGACTGACGACAACGATTATACTGTTGGAAAAGGATCTGCTCGTAATCAGGAACAAGGAATTCACCCTTCAGCAGCTCCTTCATACGCTTCCACGTAGCAACCTTCCTCTTCCCTTCACTAAGGCGTCGCTCATTAACCCTCTCCCACCAAGCAGAGGCTCCACTCTTCAACCTACAAGCAACTACCTTCACTTTCCTATCATCTGGGATCCCCTGATATTCGAAGAATCTTTCGACCTCCGCCAACCAATCCAGAAAATCTTCAATAACCATACTGCCATTAAAGTAGGGAATATCTACCTTCATGACGTACTCGTTATGTGTAGCACGACCATCAGCACCTCGGTCACGCTGAACTACCACAACCTCTCCCTCATCGGAATCCGAATCGAAATTAGGATTGTTGACAGGCCGCTCTTCCGTACGACGCCTACCATCATTCCTATTTTCGGAGTTCGCGAGCAGCAGAGCCATCTGGCCAGAGAGAATCGCGAGCTGATCCTCTAACGATTTCATCCTCTGGTTTAAAGCTCCCACTGTCACCTCAGCCCCTTGATCACCGTCAATAGGACCGCCGCCACCTCGAGCCATCAGGTTCGACCAATCTTTGATACCAACTGACGCAGTCTAAGTAGCGTATAAACGAGCTTCAATCCAGAAACTCAAGAACAGTTGAGAAAACTCTCGAACTAGGGTTTTTTTTAATTAATTCCAAGATAGCAAATAACATCAACGAAAGTTGTTTAAATAGTTCGAAAGAAAATACTAAAACGTGGATCCACTTATGAGTTTATAAGTCCACTTTCAAGTTAAAATGCAATCTTCAATTCTTCGGTCCACCTCGCTTGGGCTTCTGGCTGTCGGCTCAAGTGAGATAGTCACATCCGATAAGGATAACGGTTGAGCCGAAGTAGAAACAATGGTTGTACCAGTGTTAGTAATTGGTAATTTAGTGCCATTACCAACTACCAGATGGTCAGAACCTTCATAAGGATTGGTAAGAGACAGATTATTAAGATTGCTGGTGATGTGATGAGAAGCTCCGGAATCTACAATCCACTTCTCTGAAGATGGGTCCATGGGTTTATGTGAGCGATAGGCTGAAGGCTGTTTGGCGGTAAGTCGGCCATGAAGTTTGAAACAGCGGCGAGCTGTGTGACCTGGCTTCTCACAATATTGACAAATGATGGAAGAGAAACCAGTGCCACCACCCCGAGATTTGACTGGCGACACAGTATCATCAGAAACAGAGGTCAAACCAGAGGTACCTGTCCTCCGACGGTGCTATGAAGAGGAACGAGGTGGAGATCCCTGTGGCAGAGAACGTCGGCGATGTGCATTCCAGTTTGACTTATACCCAACCAATGCAGTAGTAGGAGAACAGTTAGTGCGACTCATCCGTGATAGGTAAGTTTCATGGTCAAGGAGCTTTTCATGAAGTTCTTCAAACGAGACCGGAGTGTCACGTGCTCGAATGGCTGCTGCAATTTCCCTGAAATCAGAACCAATGCCATTTAAAACATGAATAACAAGATCAGTATCATCCACCGGACAACTTATAATAGCTAATTCATCAGCAATATTTTTGAGTTGCCGAAGATAAATAGCAACAGTCTGGTCTCCCTTTTCAAAGCAGGTAAGGCGTTCTTTTAAGGTGAAAATTATGGAGCGGGAACTACTGGCATAAGTTCTGCCAAGCACCTCCCATGCCTATTTAGATGAAGTGACTGAACCCAGTAAAGCAACAATATTATCAGCAACGGAAGAAATAATAGCGACAATGAGCAATTGATCTTGTCTAATCCAGTGTGGATAGCCAGGATCAGTAATCGGAGGACAGGGGAATGAACCATCCGTGTAACCTTGTAAATCGTAGCCAATGAGGAGTGTCGTCATTTGCACCTGCCAGGCCGGGAAGTTTGTTCCATTTAATTTAAAGGAAGCAATATTTAAAACAACTAGAGAAGAGTTGTTGAAGGGTATGGTATTCACAGGACTGGTAGTGCCTGAGTTGTCATCAGGAGTAGTCATATCGTGTATATGGTGAGGGCAGAGAAAAAAAATGTAGACAGTCAAGGAAGAAAGCAAACGAAAAAAAAAGTCCGCCGTTAGGCTTTGATTTGCTCTAATACCATGTAGAGAAATAGCACTGACATGAAAGAATAAGAATGGTAACTTTTCTCTATCTATTTACAGACTGTACAAAGGGTTATATATACAGAGAGTACAAGGTAACGTAACAAGAAGTTGTTATGGCTGTACATAAGTCATTAAAGGTTAGCAGTAATTAGTTACAGTGAAAGAAACATAACAGATAATTAGTCCTTAATACACTGGAGGCTTTCTACGGTCAAGATTGCATCCATGTGATGGACTTTAACTTAATGCACGGTCTACAATAGCCGACGCTCATACAGGCTTTGGCTCTACGTCCTGGCGGACCGCCACTGTTAAGGTTAACTGGCATTGGTCAGTCATCTCCCGACGGCCGCAACTGGCTTTGAGAGATTGGCGTTTGATATGTCGAGTTGGCGCGATCGGTCAATGTCCGGTTTGCAATTTGTGGCGTAGCAACTTCGGGGCTTCAGGATGTGACGCCGTGGGTGCTCCAAGTGAACCCCAAAGAAGCTGTGGCAGTCAACTCAATCATGCAGCTTCGCAAATTATTGAGACCCGACCGGGATAGGATCGATACGGTTCTGAGTTGGATCAAGAACCTGAAGCCGAAGATCATGACGGTCGTTGAGCAAGAAGCGAACCTCAACCAATCCGAGTTCATAGACCGCTTCACGGAGTATTAAGCGACAATTTCATCACAACAGTTTAAGCTGTTGTGTGAGACCAACTTAATTGGTTTTATATATTCTCTAACACATCCCCTCAAGTGAAAGCTCTTTGGACTTGAAATTTGCATAGCCTACTTTATCTTGTGCTTAATTTAATTAGAATAGGTGGGTGGTAGAATTCGAACTCATGACCATTTGGTCATAAAGGCTCTGATATCATATTAAGCAACCGTTTCACCACAATAGCTTAAACTGTTGTGTGAGGCCAACTCAATTGGTTCTGTATATTCTCTAGCACGGAGTCACTATACTACTGTTCAACGTGTGGATTCGCTGGAGGCTTGCGCTTTACAGCCAGAGAAAGCGTTGGCGGAGACGTACATATAGAGAGAAATATGCAATGTGGTGAGCTGCGAGTGGTCGGCTCGGGTGGAAAGACACGAGCCGCTGGCTAAGTGGAGAGAGCGGCTTAGTGGAGCTGGGTTCAAGGCTTTACATTTGGGTTCCAATGCGTTTAAGCAGGCCAGTATGTTGTTGACGCTGTTCTCTGCCGAGGGTTACAGTGTCCAGGAGGACGAAGGATGTTTGACTCTCGGCTGGCATAGCCGACCTCTCATTGCGGCTTCGGCTTGGGATGCCGTCTCCTGATCATTTATTTATTTATGGTTAATGGTAATTTTCATTTTTCACAATGAGCTATATATTATTTCCTTTACCTTTCCAAGTTTCATTTTAATTTTATGGAATCAAATCAAGTCAAATCAAATGCTGCCTTTTGATATTCAAATAGACCTTTAATTGATAAAAATAATTGTGATTTTAATGTACCGTCT
This sequence comes from Erythroxylum divaricatum, assembly GCA_025434745.1. Lineage (NCBI taxonomy): Eukaryota > Viridiplantae > Streptophyta > Magnoliopsida > Malpighiales > Erythroxylaceae > Erythroxylum > Erythroxylum divaricatum. The sequence continues at coordinate 40,146 of JANTPM010000075.1, read as the reverse complement.
TAATTATACATTGACTTTTTTCATTTTTTGGGAGAAATTTAGTTATCCATTGACTTACCAACTACTAGTATTTTGTGCCTTCTTATGGAGAAAATAGTCCGTGCAATTTGTAATATAAATCAACTCTAATTGTGTTTGACATAATGCCACTATAGAAGTTTTTCCAGACTCTAGTACCTAATTTAAGCGACTTGCTGGAATCTTTAACCTGTCTTTAATGACACTTGACAGGACGCGCAAAATATTCATCTATGATTATGATTATGCCGAGTTCAAATCTCCTGCTTAATGTTATGGTGTTTTATTGTGTCTAATAAATTTCAGTTATTTATTTATGTGGATTATATATAGGTCTTATGTGAACTCCATGTGAGTCTCACAAAATAAATGGTTGAGATTTCATGAGACAGAATAAGACAGGGTAATATTGAACAGAAGATCTTGGTTAGATTATACCACACCTCTGAATAGTCATATATCGAAACGTGTAATTTACCTCTCTTTTCTTTAAAACATCTAAAATCATGCGAAATTAAAGTCATATTTTTTTTAAAAAAATCTTAATCCTTAAAACAAAATTTTGATGACTTAGAAACATTTTTTAAATCTGATTTCTATAGAGATTTAATTTGCACAAATTTTTGTTTATGATACTTTTGGAAAAACTAATTGGTTTTGCATCTGTTAGACGTTCAACTGACTAATGAGCCATCGATGATTTCAACAATTAACCGAACGAAGATTCTTTTTGATTTCCAAATTCGCCGATAGGAGCTTAAAAGAGCTCCAATGGATGTGATTGAATGTGTTATTTCAGTGTGAAGACCATGTTTGCCTGGCCTTATCTAAAATACAAGTCCTATTCATTCATTTATAATTCTCGATTTAGGCCTACGGAGCAAAATTATCAAAGAACAGACATAACTTGATTATAAAACCCACGAAGTAGCATGCAGCAGTATTGTCATTCATTTAAGCCTCTTCATTATTTTAGTAGCAACAACCTAGCTCCCACTTATAAATGGCCTCATTTTAAGCATAATGCCATGATTATAGATACTTAATTTTTATTTTTTATAATCAATTTTGTTTTATTTTATTTTTATTTTTTTATAATTAATAAAAATATATAACACTATTAGCATAAACGAGAACTTTATCTGTTTGTTTCAATTTTAATTAAATTCATTTTAAAATTACCTTTTTATTTTTTGAAGTCTTTATTTCAATTAATTAGTTATGCTTTAGGGAATTTTGGGTATATTTGAAAGCATAATTGAAATAGGTTTACATTTAGAGCTTGAGGAAATTTTAGACTAAATAAGGGGGTAAAAGGAAGTTTAATAAGGATCAATCTACAAATGGGGGTGGGGGGATAGGTAGAACGGAATTGTGTAATTAAAGAATAGAGGGACCAAATTGAAAGTAAATGAAAAAATTAGGTGTTGGAAAAGAGCCGGATTGAGAGAGCATAAGAGTTTCAAGTAACTCAAATCATAAGGAAAACAAAAAATATAATAAGTCAAAAATGAAAATGGAAAATACAAAATGTGGCAACTTATTGTCTAGGAAGAAAACAAAACAATGCTAGGAAGTACAAAAAAAAAGAGAAAAAAAATTGTAACATATCACTATCTTAAGTGAGAATTTTCCCACTTAAAAATCCACGTAATGATATTAGGTGATCAATAGGAGATCTAGAAATAAAAGGTTATTTTCTTCCATTTTGACTCCATCCAATTAAATTTTGGCAATTGGTATGATTTGTAATAAATTTTATAAATCAATGAGGACTTTAAATGAAAAAAATAATTTAATATCCACTTATAAGGTGACATGTGACATTCTAAGTTGATAACATGATATACTCTCAAAAACTACAAATAAAGTGGTCAACTCATCTTTAGGAAGGAAGATTCTAAGATAATAAGCATCTCGAAACTCTGATGCAACACCATAAGCATTTATAAATTTTAAGATAATTTGAAGCTTTTTTATGCATACAAAGAGAAGGACCAAATTTACAACAAAAACATCAGCGTTATGTGAGAATAAGTCAAGTGATCCTAAAATTGATAAGCAACACGTGTTGGTTTATGCCCTACAACCAATGGTTTTGATTGTAGTTTAGTGACAAATTATTTAAATTCGTTATCTTGTACATGTTTAGATGTATATGATAAAGTCCATGGGATAATTGTATATTGCAAATAAAATTATAATGAAATTATAATTATGAGCTTCATATTGAATTTATATATTATTCCTAAATGTTCCTTGTCATTGTTCTATTAACATTAGACATTAATAGAACGTAAAAAACTAGCACATATTTTGTTTTTCTTTATAAAGGAAGTAGTCGATCTCATATGCTAAAATATAAAGATACCTAAACAAACATGTGGATACTTGTTAGAGAAAAAGTTCATTGAACATACCTGATATGAGAAATCTGTTTAGAACATTACTTGTATGTCTATGGAATTCTCATTGTGATAATTGTATAAATGATCATTTGACTTAAGGTCATCAAAGTTATCTTGTATGGGGATTGCTATATTTGATACTATTTATGATCTATTTAATCATGGATCATTTAATCAGTAGCCAGTGGATGTAGCATGAACTATACGGAGGTAGTTGAGTTATCAAGATAAGATTCATCACCCTAAAATAATTAGGGAGAATATTTTGTTATTCTCGATTAGTATTGATTTAGGAAATCCTTGGTTAAGGTGAAATGATGTTTTGTAAATAGTTTACAACTGTCATTAATTGAATTGATAGCTAATGATAGAGAACTAATATGTTTAGATTCAAAATAGAGTAGAGATTAATTTCATACTCTAAGTCTAATCGGAATAATGTATGATGAAAGGATTGAATTATACGGAAAAATTATGAATGAAAAGGTTAGTCAAAACTACTTTGATATTCCTAAATATTTGGGTGATCATGACGCATTGATAGATGCCAATCTTAATCTATAATTATAAATTATTTAATTAGAGAATTAAAAATAAATTAAAAGTACCTTTAATTTATCTTATTCTAATTATGAATTAGAATTAGATTTTGTAATCATTGACAGCATATTTGAAAACCTAATGAGTCTCACATATAGAGTGGGTTGAAGAGAATAGAGTTAATTTAATCACGTTGGACTTAATTGTAAAGTTTGAGAAACTTTATAATTAAATATGAGATATTTAATAAATAAGGATCAATATGAAATATTGAATCTTATATGGACACAATTGGTATTTAATTAGAATTATTTGTAATTTGAATTAAAGTTTCATTGAAATTAGAATTTAAAACATCCAAAGCTTATTATAAATAGGCTTAAGCTCTATGAAGCTAACACTTCTTGCTTAACCCTCTCTGTAAGAGTTACAGAGTTTTCTCAACCTATTTTGTGGATATCATTATAGGCTAGATACTTATACAGTTACAATGATTGAGATGGATCGACTTTGAAAACGGTTTGAGGGATACAACAAGATAAAGATCAAGCTTCGGAATAAGGTATGAATTAAATTTCCACTTTATTATGATTTGTGTTAATCATTATATAGAATTAAATAGATCTTGATTTTTAGGAAATCAAAAGTCACAAAAAAGTTTCGTGATTATTCCACTGCGATCGGGATCGGATCCCAACTTGGTTTCCCAACATATTTTACTTTGGCTCCTTTAGCAACCAGGATTGTCCCTTGTATAACAAGCTCCTTGAAAACTTTGACCTTCTATTCGTTAAGTGCAACATTGTTACGAGCATTTAGAAATTAATACAACAACTCTGTCATTTGTAGTATGAAGCCAATACTAGAGCCAAATCATCATATGGGCTATTAGATTCAAGCTCAAGACTAAGGAAGACCTATACTTTTAGAGTCACTTTCAGCTATACAACCTATGCAATTTGGAAGGAACAAAACTTTTTCTAACAAAAGCAAGGACACACACTCTTTCATGAGGGATACAATATCTTCGATAAGGGGATCTCTACATAAAAGATTAGTTAAGATAGTAAGGATCTCTACATAAAAGATTAGTTAAGATTTAGGCGAAAGATGGAACATTTAGAGAGGATCTAAATCCATTTTGGTGGTCACTTAAATGTAGGTGTAAAACATATATTTCCCTAGTTCAAGAAGTTAAATGCTAATTAGAAACTGATTCGGCAATGATAGCGACCTTGAGCACTTTTGATGACAAGTTAATTCAAAAGCATTTCTCGAACTAAGTCTATTAGTTGATTGCTTTTCTTGTTTCCTTCTGAGTTGAAGTAGAAGTTAGAAGAACTTATGCATACTCTCTAGTGAATGGAGGCTTTTCTATAAGTTTGTAAAATATATTACTTGGCTTTTTCCCTAAGGCCTCATTTGGTTAGCACGGATTGTTGACTAAGAAAGTAATTTTTTTCTTAAAATTTAAATTATTACGTTTGGTTCGTTTTTTTGAGTAGTTAGAAAAGTAAAAACTTTCTTAATTTAGGAAAAGTAGTAACATTTAATCTAAAAATTATACTGGTCAATTTAACCCTTCTTTCTTTCTCAACTCTACGACAACTCTTTTATAAAACCTTACTTCATCTTCAACCAATGTTATGAATACTGTATCAGACTTGGTATCGGATTGATTTAATAATTAAAAATATATAAAATAAATATTAGTTTATAAATAATAAATTTTAAATTATTTATTTTAAAAATAAAATATTTTTATTATTACTTTATTAATAAATATTATATAAATATTAAAATAAATTTAAATAAAATAATTTATTTTTAAGGTTTATTTAATTTATAATTATTATTAGTAAAAAAATATTTATTATTATTTTAAAAACAAAAATTAAAAATTCACAATAATTATAAAAGTTGAAATAAATAAAATAACTAATTAAAGAAACTTTGAGAAAAAGGGGGGGGAGGGGGAAATAAGAGGGAGGAAGGGAAAATTTTTAAAATTTCACGAAAAAGTCCCTTATTTTTAAATTTTTTTGATATTGACCGGTATTTGACCGATATTTTGAATATCAGCTGGTACTATATAAAACAGGCCGGTACCAATATGTATTTAATAATTTTAATTTTTATTCGGTTTGTATGAATATAATTGAAAACACAAGTCAAAATTAAGTTACATTCTATGAAATACTATTGCATACCAAATATTATAATGAGAATCTATTCAACTTCTTTTATAAGTATCCAAACATGTGAATATTTTTACTTTCTATAAATTTATTTTCCAAGAAATCATATTCTAAATCTACTTTACTTTTCCGCCAACCAAGCAGAACCTAAAAGAAAAGTGTTATCTATCTTTCACTTTAAAAAATGATAAACTTTAGAAGCGTTGGCTTATGCTTTCTAAGGTATTCAGACTCTTTGAATTGAGTTTTTATGTTAAAAATTTCATTCATTTTATTAAATGCTGGTTGTCCAAAGAAGACCAGGTGGTTGATAGTAACACTGTTTCTTTTTAATAGCAATGGCAATAATCCTTCCTCCTTAACAGTTTCATAATTTAAGACGGCTGGGAAGAACCAAGAACACAAAGAGATTACGTTGGCATCACTGGTTAAAATTGACTTTGAATAGGAGAACCGAGAAGGAAGAAGGGAGCATGCAAAAATATTAATGGCTTATAGAACTAGCTAAGATATATTGAAAGTTTGGACGAAACTGTTCTTAATTAGTAGCATTGAAACACCATATAATTAAAACCTACATATATACCTAAGGCGAAATTTTGACAACTAAATTTGGACTACGCATTCCTTTTTGCTATATGGCAATTTCTCCATTGACAGCTGACTTTGCGCCTGCAGTTTTGTTAGCCAGCAGCACCCCTTGCCCGTGAATAAATCTAGCGTTCTCCTCGGTGTAGACATGCGTCTCATTCAACAGTCTGAAACATCAAACATTAACTAGAAATTACAAGTTTGGTTGTGTCGTTGACTATGAGATAAAGTACATTAGTTAGAAATTGCAATTGGTTTTTTTATCGATCTCAACATTTTTCCTGTTCTAGGTACGTAAGGCATTTTAGAAAAGTTGATGAAAAACATTTTATAAAAAAAAAAAAAGATGTTTGCTCATGAAAAATGAACTCGTTAACAGAAAATAAAAGCAACAAGTGAAAAGGATAGAAGACTTACGAGAGATAAACTAGTTTACTCATGGTGGTGGAGGCAATGAAAGCAGGACCAGTCAAGTAAAGCAAACCGCCCTCAATTCTTTCTTCAATCCTGCGATCAATCTCCTCAGAATTGATAGAGAAAGGTTGGTCCGAGGCCTGGATTAATCGCCATGTTTAAGATGAACAACAGATAGCGAAACTAAATAATAAATAAGAAGAAAAGATTAGGTATGAAACGAGCGTAACCATGACCCATCCCCAGGTATCAGCAAAAGATGGCACATGAACAGCGTATGGTACCACGTCTGCACAAAGTTAAGAGAAAGCATAGTACCAATCATTTTGACTGGAGAGAAATGAGAATCTCTCGATTCGAAACAACCTTGTTATTAGTTGCTTTTCTGATGAGACTTACACTTGAAGACCTGCTTCAGTGTGTTGCATATAGAGGAGAACACCTCCTTGTGAGTAAAAGCACCCGCAGGTCCCGCCTGCACAATAAAAAAGATAAATGATTACTTGAAATTGAAATTGAAAATTTACCATAATATGATATGATCAGTTGGCATATTGTAATTTAATTTTATAGAAGGGGATATCAGATATGGATATTCCTAACTCCCTACTAGCTACCTGAGTAATGAAAATTCCATTGTCATCGAGTCTGGTCTTGATAACATCCTGGTAGAAAGATTTTGTGTAGAGCTTATAGCAAGGCCCTCCTTCAACTGGGTCCGCCAAATCCCCATAGATGACGTCAAATTTTTCATTCCTCTCCTGTAACTCAGCCCTTCAATAGGAATATATTTTAATTAATCAGCGAATTAATATGACCAACTTAGTCCAAATTAACACTAAGTAGGAAGTGGTAAATTCACAGTCACAATCATCGCATTGCCTTACTACAAGACTAATTAGAGAAAAGAAAGACATTAACTTATACAAGAAACTTACTTGGCGTCATTAATTACTAGATCAAGTTTCTCGTTAGAGAAAGCCTCTCGATTAGCAGTCAGATATCTTCGACAGAACTCCACCACTTCCTTCAATGACAGCAATAATGCATATTATATGTATGAACGAAATTTCAATTTAAATTTGTGGTACCGATATTAATATTCATCATCAAGAAAAGAAAACTAACCTGGTCTATGTCACACATGACCACTTTCTTGATTGGCTTGTGTTTTAGGGCTTCTCTTGCAGAAGAACCTTCACCACCTCCCATTATGAACACGTTCCTGGGGCTGCAGTTAAATTCATGACTTTGTCATTTTTTTTTTCTGTGAAAGTAAATCTATATAGATTCCAACGACATCAATCATTCCACAGAACTGCCTAACAATGTCTGGTTCCACCAAGATGAACGAGGAGTGACCGGATCGACTAGTTTACGTGCAGAAGACTTCTTCAGATTTGAAACTAAATATACGTATATGGTCCTACATTCAGCTGACAGTTTTATTTTAAAGAAGTGGAGACTGAAATATGAATCTACAACCTGTATGTTTTCCTTGAATATCTGTTGCATCTGTAGGTAGCTCTTTGTGTTTCATCAGTGATATTTATTGAACTCTAGTATATATTAGTAATTTATATTTTTTTTAAAGAATGTGAATGAGTAATTCATTTAATTAAAATTTTATTTTACAATACGTTTATATTTTTTGTTTACAATATAGATGGGAAAATAAATAATTAAAATCTCAATTATCAATTTTTAAAGCTTAAAACTATATATTGATGCGTTTAGTTATGTTGCATTTACATGTTATAATATAAAAATAACTGACGTTTTTATTAGGAGTGAAATACATCGATCCATAAGTGTTGCAATTATTTGAGCCTAAATCTATTTTATGCCTTCTTTTTAAAATGATAGTCTCAAGTGAGTAAATGACTAGTCTATACATCAGTGCTTTAATTACAACACATAACCGAAAATTTTACTATCTTAAATAGGATGTGATGCTTTTATCAAATAATCTTTCTTCAATTTCATATTCAAGTTAGTCCAAGTAAAAAAAAAAAAACCTAAAATACAATAGTAAGTATCTTTTTCTCACATAATATTAACTAATGTAAACACTTACGTTTTACAAAAATTCTCAAACAAAAAGTGAGTGTAGCATATATTTATAAATCAAGTATAACCATTTTAATTACGTTTAAACTTAGAAAAAGATTTATGTTATGTTGGTTAAATTAAGAAATTATAGACTATTTATCAATATAGAGAGTAATTTAATTTAATTGGTCATAGTTAAATAGCACATAATTAATTTATAAGATTATCAAATTAAATAAATATAACTGTGATTTAATATCATAAAAAGATTACAGATTAATTCAAAACCATGCCCTGTTGATTACACTTTTATATGTATTGTATAAAGGTATGATAAATATTAAGAATGGAAACAATTAGCAGGCTCTCTCACTTGGGGTGGTACAACAGAGCAGGATGAATCAAACACTCGTGATAGATAAACTCGTCCGACTCAGCGCTCTGCATCTTCCCATCAATCACCAGGACCTGTAATCCAAGTTAGTACCAACATCACATGAGTACTTTTAATTGTTGTTTTAAGCTATAAATATTATGTTTGGTCTCTTACCTTACCAAAGCGCTTTGTGTCCATCAGAACTATGTCCTGGAACTCGCTTGTCCCTTTATGGAGAACCCTATATCGTTTATTAAACTGATCATTAGACAAGGAGTCTGTTTAATGGCTAGAGTAGCGTATAGTATGGTTAGAAGAAAGAATTAACAAACCTGTTCAAAGAAAAGGACCACTTAAGGTCTTCGTCAATGGATTCTTCGTACCAGCAGGTGGGAGGTTGAAGAAGGGTGTCCTGAGCAGGATTTTGAGTGATGAATTGAACGGCCTCGCCCATTTTCAAACAAATGTGTTGTAGGAGAAAATGAAGAAGGGGGGAGGGGGGTGGAGTTTATATAAGCGTACACAGAAAAGAAATAGTTTTCAAAAAGGCCAGATTTAGCGGTTGACTAAAAGTTAGTTGATGCATGCGCACGGCCTTAACTGGGACAGGAATGGCTCGCTCCCTTCCGACTAATAGTACAAAAGAGAGAGGGTGTCTTCTCTCTTCTCGCGTGGGATAATGGCGGGGCCCTACTTGCCTTTGTGGATTATATCACGAGATTACATTTGGCGGCTTCTTGTTGGATGGATAAGAGATACCAATTAATGTAAAACTATTTTGTGCTGATCTCCTCGCCTCTTTAGTAACTGCTTCTAGGCCGGGCTTGTAGTACTTACGGAACTTACCGTCGCTTATTTACGATGTTTTATTACAGGATTCATCTGGACTGTGCCACCCTCGCGGCCGCCACTCAGACATCTTCGACCCTGTGAAGCTGCTTTTCGAGTCTTAAGGCTTTAGCTTCCTGTATACACAAAAAAAAATGTAAAACTATTTTAAATTAATTGTAATAAAAGAGCATTACAATTATACATATTTTATCCCCAAAAAAAATCAATATCAATTTTTAAATATTATAAAATGTTTTCAAAATAAACGTCAATATAAAGAAAGTTTATATCAATTATTTGAATATTAATCTTCAATTGTGACATATTATGCTGTGAGGGATTGACAAAACTTTTTTTATACTATCAAAAGTAAAAATACAACTTTATGTAGATATGTATTGAATTTGGACTACTTTTGAATATTAAGTTTAAACAAAAGCTATTTATTCACTTAATAATAATAGTTGGGAAAGGCTGGAGGTGTAAGGGGTGGGGCCCACGAAAAAGAGGGAGATGGAAACTCCATTGTTGCTTGGTGAGGCGTGGGATGAGTCCACTTAGAAGTGGAGAGTGGGGAATTTTTGTGGACTGCCCACTCTCTACACTTGTCTCCTTCCCCATCATATCTTCCATGTATTGGCGTGCATGTGATCCTATTTCCATTAAAGCATTAAATCACCCAATTGCCGTGCCATTCTATTGTACATATATTTTATTATCATTTTACTATGTTTTTATTTAAATTATTTTAAATTTATTGTTTACATTTTTATTTAAAATGTACATATAAATTATTATCATTTTACATTCTTTATTAAATTTTAACTCTTTTATTTTATATTCTTTGCTTATTTTGATTTCGAATGTGACCTTGATGTATGATAACAAGGAGTATAATGTCTAAATTACTTGAATAGGACCCAAAAATTGATATGGCACTTCATCGAACATTCAAACAATAGAAGAAGTCAACACATCAAGATCCACACCTTCATACAATGGAAGAGAAGAGCAAAACCATGCTGGAAACTATCTCTAGACCAATAATCAATGCAAACTATTTCACGATCAGACCAAATACTATCCAAATTTTGTAGAAATATGTGTAGTATGATAGGGTTTTGGATGAATATAATATCCCAATGCATATATCACCAAAATTTTGAAGACATACGATACGTTAAAAATTAATAGAGCAATTAATAATTCTATTAGGCTGAAGATGTCCCATTCTCATTGAGGGATTGAGCAAAGTAGTGGATGAAATCACTATCTATGGATTCTATTAATACATGGGAGAGTTTAGCAAAGAAGTTGTTAGACAAGTGTTTTCCATAGAAAAAGAATGTCAAGTTGAGAAATGACATCTCTATCTACACATAATATGATCATGAAACACTCTATATATCATCAAAGAGATGTGAAAGTTATTATTAAATTAGTAGCTCAAGTGGAGGCTCTAATAGAAAAAGAAAAGGAGCTTGAGCATATAAACTAATAAGACTAACATAAGCATTGTTCTATGAATTGTGTAGGGGAGAACAAAAAGGTAATGAATGTCGAATTGAAAACCCTTGTGGTTGAGCAAGTTGATTGCATGAGGAGTTTTTAGTGCAAAATAATCCTTATAGTAATACCTACAATCTTGAATGAAGAAGTCATCCAAAATTTGAGTAGGGCAATCAAATAGCCTAGAGGTTGCCTCCACTTAGATATATATAAAAAATAACATTATTAGAAGAAACTGAGCTTGGAGAAATTGACAAAAAATTACCTATACTGTAAGTGTTGATAAAAATATTTTAAATTTAATTAGATAATAAATTTAAAGTGGTTTGGGTGGGCCCGTATTATTGGTTTTGTCCCGTTTGGTTACACCCACATCTCGTAGAGGGCGCTGCGCATCTTATGGGGGCAGCAGGAGTCGAACCTGTGACCTCAGGGTTTTGTTGGGTGCATGACCCACGCCTTACACCACTTAAGATTTTTTGTGAATAATCTATAGATTTATAGTATAATTAATGATGCAAAAAATTATTAATTATAGTATAATATAGAAAAAATAAAGATAAACTTAAAATTTATTAATATTCATAGGAAAAATATTTTTTTGTCAAATCATAGCTTAAATTGTACGAATAATGCTTTTTAAAATCACAATTTCGAGGTGTATTCTTTAAATTATAAGTGAAAAAAGTTTTAACTAAACACCTGCAAAAAATTTTAACCCTAATTAACCTACTTCACTAGCAATTCTTATGGGCATACACCGTTCTGAATTATTTTGCTAACGAGGAGGAAAAGGTGCGACATTACATTTTGTATGCATAAAATGTGTGTAATCCATTACCTGTCGCAAGGGCGGCTAATAACAATTTTTCTTTTTGTTTCCGTAAAAGGTCAATAAAAGCTAAAGAGATGCCTTTTCTCCAAGCTGCCTCCTTAATGAGTCAAATGGTAATCTTGAACTTAAAAAGGTCACATGTTTCTACAAAGTCAACAAAAGCGCTCTACCTTTACACTCAACAGGTGGAATCGCCCACTCTAAGCGCTCCCACATTCTGGCTCGATAGAATTATGAGGGGATAAATTACGGTTTAATCTCACTTAAGTTATTAGCAAGGATGTCGTTTTTTCTCGATGCGCACAAGTAGCTACCACATTGGATGAACTCCCACACTGTCACTGTCGAGACTCAAACTTGAGACATTTGCACTCAACTTCTTTGCTAATAACCAGTTGAGCTATCCATGCGGGCAACAAAAGCACTTTACCTTCAATGGTTTTGTGTACGCTGCCTCATTGTTGAAATTATCCAAAAATTTTACTTAATAGATCAATTAAGTGCCTAAGCAATATTTGACAAATTGATCATTTAATTTCATTTTTAATATTCAACCATATTTGATATTTTGAAGGCACTCAATGAATAGAAATTGCATTTTATTATTATAGTTCCTGAAATTTATATTAACCCATATAGATGAATATTTAAAAAAGTTTATTACTTTAAATTGGTTAAGTATAGTTTTATGACTGATTTAAGTTTTGTTTTTGATTTTTTAAAAACATGTTTCACGTACATCTTAAATATTATCTTGTTATTTTTGCTAATAATTTTATATAGAAAAGTATAGGCAATTTTACCCAACAACACAGAATGAAAGAAACACGACAGCGGTAGGCGTGCTTGGTGCTCCCCGCAGCTTCCCACTACTGTCCGTTCGTCCTTAAATGAAAAGTGTAATTCACATATTTATAGTAATGGACAGTCGGCCACACTTTCATTGTAATTAACATATTTTTAGTGTGTCTGCTTTGTGCTCCAAAAGCTGTCTTCTTGTTGGGCTCTCATTGCGTCTTAAAAAAGTGGATATTTTGGAAATCTCCCCTGCCGTCATATTGTCTACCACACGTGCTGCTGTTTCTACCGAATTTGATCTGAATAAGGTTTTCGAAGGCTTGGTACAAGTTTAAGGGGGCGTTTGGTTTGAGCACAGGGTTGGGTATGTATATGGGTATAATAGTAGAAGGGAATGGGAATGGGTATGAAAAATAAAAAATGATGTTTGGTTTGTAACTTGGATTTCTGTATTAATACCAATAATATTGTTTGGTTTGTTGCATTAATGGGAATGAAAGATAATATAATACCGTTTTTCATATAATATTTCCATATCATATTTATTATTATTATTACAAAATTT
>JANTPM010000075.1:0-13550 GCA_025434745.1 Erythroxylum divaricatum | reverse complement strand
AACTATAAGTTGGTTGTTAGCAGTTTTTAATTGCATATATCATTACTGTTTTTGTTCTTGGAAAAGTATCAGCAGCTAATTTTTATGAACTTGCAATGTATGTAAGGACATATATTGTTTCAGCAACATTTAATATATTTTTTGGTAGTAAAAATAGACTAACATTTCCTTAAACTTCCAGGGCCAAGCATTGACCAAAATCAACATTGGCGATGTCCTGTACTGTGATGGGGATTGGATGGGAGCGCTATCTATTCATCGTTCGTTCATTTTATCCTCATAATTTTCCATTGTGTTAAATTCTTAGTTCGTTGAGCATGGACTGGTTAGCTGAATACCTCATATTACCTTATGAAAAGGCAGCTCTTTACACGTTTCATAGGCTTCTTTAACTCGTATGCAATAAAAATGATTCTCTTGCTATTGCTTTACATGTTAAGGAAGTTGCATTTCTATACATTGGACTTACCTTAGCTACTAGGCTTAAATACACATACCTTGATTCCAAAACACGAACTTTCAGAAAATCCAAAGACAGTATTACTGTTCTCTAGTAAATTATCAGGAGCAAGTGGTGCATACTAGTTATCTTTAACATCATCCCTGTTCTTATAAAAGCTAGCAGCCTATAGTTTTGCAGAGGTTATGTTTCATGTCTGCCTGAAGATTAAGGAGCACATAATTGATATTACGGGATGTTATGTTTATGTCACAAGTAACAGGTTACAACTAATAAACAATGACAAGAAGCATGTTAAATTGTTCTTACTTGGAAGTAAATAAAATTTGGTCTTTCTTGCATTTTTTCATAATGGTTATGCTAATCCTTTTTCATTTTCCTCATATACAGAATTGCCACTGAGGCTAAACTCCCCTCTATTCAGCTTACAGCACTAGAGAATATGCATTACAGCCACATGATAAGATTTGATAATGTTGACGAGTCTAGGTAAAGTTTCTTTATGATGATAAGCATTTTGACCGAGAGCAGTACTAACTCAGTAAGATTGCAACTTAGTTTTCTTGGCATAAACAGTAGTTTATTTGTTAAAATCTGGTTCTCTTTTGTAGGAGTTTGCAACTTGAAATTGACAATTTAAAACATCTAGAAATTAGGGAGCTTGAGAAACAAAAATTGACAAGAGATTACTACTCTGAGACTGATACAGACTAGGGTGGTGATTATTTATCTGACAGTGAATCTAAATCGATGGGCAAGCTCTGTTCTACAAGATCACAAACTTCAGAAAGTGTTGAAATCATGAATGATGATGTGCCCCTAGTTTCACTCCTTCAGTCCACTAAACACTCATCAAACATCAAAGCACCTCGGCCTGAAAACTACAAAGTTCATGAAAATTTAACTAAAGCTTCTAAAAAATGTTTTACTAGTAACCAACAAATAGCTGTTGGCCGGAAAAGAATTAGAGTGATCCTTTCAGACAATGAAGACGACTTTCCAAATGAGAGTGATATTTCAAAGGAGAAAAGTACTAAATGCCTAGTAGAGGATGTTGCTTCTAATGAAAGTGGGCATCAGTTTTTAACCATGCACTTATATCTTCTTTGTAGTAATACTAACACGTCTTTGTTCTCACTACAGTAAGAAGGAAAAGCAATTCTGGTGGTTGTGCATGTAGATTTCAAGTACACAAACATCTTAATCAATACATGAGATCCTGTTTTTGTGTGAATCTGGTGTCTTAGTGCTTGATACTTTTGGCATGGCAGGACAGCTCAGCTGTTGCCTCCCATTCATGTGGTCCCATTAATGTTAAGAAAGTGCAAGTTCATACAAGTTTCCTAATATGGTGACTAGTGGCAAAGTTTCTATATCTTTGAGCCCAAACGAAAATGCTTCCACATCTGATCTTGCTGCTAGTGGTCATGAGCACGGGTTTCCCAATAAGGATGCATTAACAATAAATTGCTTCCTAAGATAGGCAGCTTCTGAAAGGAAATTATTTACTTTTTACTTTACGTTTGTTGAACATGATTCTGTTAGAAATATATTAGTTCTTGGATTGGAAAAATGCTCGTGTCAAGGTCTTATATAGGCTTCATATAACAATACATATCTGAAAGTATGTTTTACTCCATGGAGCAGTTTGCTTGCCTTGAAAAAATTGAGCTGGGAAATTTTCACTTTGAACTGAAGTAGAAATTTGAAATCCTCATAACCCTGTTATTTTCTTAATGCTGTAAAGATGTAATATAGACTGCAGAACCTTTAGGGCAAGATTGATTTTGCTTACAACACCTATTTAGTGAACCATAGTTCCTTTGTTTGTTTAACAGTCAAGTTCATATTTATAAGTTTCTTTCGATTCATGTTTGAAAGGATGGGTTCAAAAGCACTTGATGAAATTGTATATTGACCCTTGGATTGAATTATCCGAGACACCTAATATGAAGTTGCTTCAAAGACTATACATTTCAGAGTTAGCAATATAAGTTCGACAGGCAGGAAGAAAATGGATGCTTATATTTATCCTCTTCCTTTTCCTTTACCAGATTGAGGATGAAGTAATTGCATCTGACTGTGAATTGCTATATATATATTTAACCCCGTTGTTAAATGCCCTGCATACACACAAAACATTTGCTGCTAGACTTATCTCATAATTTGTTAGGTATGTTTTCTTTCGTCTTCATCAGTTAAATGATTCCCAGAATGCGGTGCATTAACTACCAAATGCATGTTAACAACGCGTCCAGGCAAAATGCTATTATATGTAATTCTCATTGTGTTATGTTTAATAAGTTGTGAATGCCTCTTTTGACTAACAATAGTTGCCAACTGCTTATGCTTAGGAAATGGAACGATGGAGAAGCTTCAACAGTTTCTCATATGAGGCCAAAAATATGGTGATTTGACCCTGGATTTATATTGCAGTCGATTTGGTCCATCAGCTCTATTTCAAGTTTGTTACTCCAAAACTTTCCAAAATTCCACACGCATGAATCATAAGGATTACTCTCCTTTAGGTCCAATTTTCATAGAAAAGATATCTCCTTTCTGTTTTTCACTCTTATAAAAGCTTTGCTTGAAGCAAATATTACGAATCATGATCCCCTGCTTTCTATCTTTCCTTTTTCAATTGATTTTCAGTAGTTGTGACCTGTTCGTTTGTACTCTACCAATTTCATGTGAAGGAATGTGCATTGAATGTGAATGTATTGTGGCTGGAATTTGGCCTTTGTGAAATGGAATCAAGATTGCCACATTTGTCTTATGTATTGCATGTTGAATTCCTAAGAATCCCCAAATTCTGTCTTCATTGGAATGTCGAGATTCTGTGGAGTCACTATTAGCATCTTAAAAGAATAGGGAAACATTTTGCAGTGCAGCCTCATTATGAGCTTTCTAATTGTGGTTCCGCAGATCTGTGAGTGCCCTGTGCTCTTCACTTGTCTAGAAGTGGTTAATTTATCTGGAAATCGACCCACTGATACATGTGCATCTTTCCTTTCAACTATATTGGAAAAGCGTAAAGGTAAAATCCTATATCTTATGCCATGACCTGATGTTGATCTTATTGGCGTGTTAGCATGGCCAACTACTTCATGACTCGTCTAAATTTGTTCTCAAGTTGAAGGTGTTGGTCTTGAAGTTTTCTCATGATGCTTTTTGCTCTTGCAGCCCTTTATAGCTTAGTTTAAATATTGAACGGTGTTCTATTACATCTAGGATGAACCAAAAGGTCTCCTTTGCACTAAATGATTTCTTTGTCCTGGCACAACTTTCAATAGGTACTTAAAGAGCGAATGTGAAGTACACCCTCTATATTGTTGTTCATGTCCTGCCTAATAACCAGTCATTTTGACAAGAAACAATCAGCCCATATCTGGAAATGTTCTCAATAATCTATTGACCAAACTTGTTATTTAGAAAAGGTTCAAGACCAAAGCCCTTCACCTAGTAAAATACGTTTCCATTTCTATCTTCAGATGGGGAATAGGTGTTGGCCACCTTAGATCAAAATTTTCTGAATTTGATGTTTTGATCTTTGCAGTTTTACAGAACTGAGTCTGAATGGATTGAGTTTGAACAAGCTAGTTATAGATACCCTTTGCCAACTTGCCAAAACCTCGTCTTTTTCACGACTAATACTTGGGAGAACTGGTGTAGGAACTGTGAGTACACTTCTGCTTTTCTTTATGTTTTTTAGGAGTCCAACCTTTGCATGCAGTTTGAACTATTTTTCTCTGCCTCTTATTAATTTTGAAATTGATGGAAATTCTAGGAAGGGGCACTACAGATAACGGATTCCCTTTTCAGAGGCTCTCAAGGCTCTGTGCTACTGGACTTATCATTCTGTGGATTAACACGTACATACATCCACAAACTTAACAGTGATGCTACTTTCATTTGTGGAATTCTTGAGCTGAATCTTGGAGTGAATCCTATTTCAGAAGAGGTTGGTTAATTAATTCTTCACGGTGCCATGGGCTTGGATATCTTTTACATTTTTCAATTGAATAAAATAACTTAAATCGGTTCTATACATTCAGGTTCTGATAGTTATATGTTACATGAATGTAGTATTTAAGAAATGCCACATATATAGAAATAAAGTACTACAAATTTCAGTGCCATGTATTAAAGATTCAATACGTTTTAAAGTGTTATAGGATTTATCTTCAAACGAACATGCACTAACTAGTTCTTATTTTCCTTGCTCTTAATGTTTCCTGTAGGAAATGAATGTTATATAGTTAGTGTTCCTTCGTTTGAGAAAACTTGACAGGACGTTACTAATGCACGGTGGAAATGCATTAGTATCCTTCCTTATGGATCCCCAGTGTTCTCTGGGGGTTTTGATCCTAAACAAATGTAAACTCGGGTACATTGGAATTCTTCAACTGGTTCAGGCATTGGCAGGTTTTGTAGCAAATCAGATGGAACATTAACATTAACATTAACTGATCGAAATATTCGTCATACTTATCTTCCATTTCCTTTTCTGCAGAGAATGAATGTCTGCAGGAGCTCCATCTTACTGATAATGCCGTCTTAAAGGAAAAACATATATTGGAGTATGCTCAAGCTGCAAAAGAGAGGGTAAAAGGCATGACTTCCCTTTTGCGGCCTGATTCCAATGTACCTGAAAACTCTTTAAACCAGTTCCCATCAAAGGAATATGGTAGTGAAAGCTGTGAGTTTGAAGTTGCTGATAGTGACGATGGTCCCATCAATATGGAAACTATGCCATCAGAACTGGATGACAGTTGCACAAGCTCTTGTCAGAAGAATTCGTCTATGGAGGACCAATTCATCCAAAACTTGTCAACAGCCATTAGAATGGCAAAAAAGTTGCAACTGTTGGACCTTAGCTACCATGGCTTTTCTTCCCAAGTTGTAGAATCATTGTATGCTTTATGGTCATCAAGACAAGGAGCTGGTTTAGCTTGGTAGCATGTGAAGCATGAGATGGTTCATTTCTGTGTGGAAACAAGGAAGTGTTGTAGGACGAAAGTTTACTGTAGAAGGTATTGATTAGTCATTTTCAATACTGATTATATATAATTACATGGATTTTATGTTATTAGCGTACAATTCAACTAATGAGTAGGGATGACAAAAACTGGCCGACTTGACCATGTTCACTTGAGACACAAAAACAACGTCAACTGATCGATCAAGCCTGTTTTGGGTCGACTCTCTTGATGAGAGGTTGATCAGTTTATGAAGATTGTATTTAATGTTTGAATATTGCAACTAAGAGATCGTATAGATATGTATGAAATTTTCGGAGCCTATGAAGGCAAAATTTGAAGGATTAAGATTGGTATTATGTTAGTGAACATATGTATAACAATGTGTATACATAACAATGTATAACTTGGTTCCTTTGGAATGTTTCAAGGAATCATCAGGTATAAAACAAGATAAGGGAGGAGCTCATAGACAAAGAAGCAGAAAATTTGCCAATTTTTGAACCATAAGAACTAAAAGACCTATATTTTTTTTCATGGTGCAGTGTGTGAATCATTAAGACTCTACCCTCCTGTTCCTTTTCAACACAAAGCTTCAATGAAGGCCGACGTTCTTCCAAGTGGCCAACGTATCGATCCAAATAAGGAAATACTGTTTTCGCTAAATGCAGATTGCGAAAACAAGCCGATATGGGGTGAAGATTGCTCAGAATTCAAGCCAGAAAGGCGGATTACTGAGACAGGTAGGATCAAATATGAGCCACCAAGCAAGTTTTTAGCCTTCAATGCAGGTTCAAGGACTTGTCTAGGCAAAGAAGTTGCTTTAACTGAAATCAAGGTAGTTGCTGCTTCTGTTATCCACGGCTACCAAATTCAGGTAGTGGAGGAACACCCTGTGGTTCCTAATCTTTCCGTGATGCTTCATATGATAGAAGATGTGTCAGCTAGGTTTAATTAGCTTTTGTCATTCTACATAATTTTACAGATGTGTCATTCTAATTCTTCGTAGGGTATCTACAAGTTTTATTAACTTGTTTATTTTATGGATTATATAATCACGTAAACAGATCGTCTGTATCAGATAATCTATTCTTACTTTGTTCATCAATCGGATAACTGATGAAACAGTGGGAATAGATTATCTAGTACAGATGATCTGATCCATATAGCCACTTTTACAACAAAATAATCATCTTTAATTGACTCAATTTCTTGATTTCTCAACAAAAGATAACGTGAACCGTAAGCTTAAGTACATATGAAAATTTTTATCAATGCATTACTTATATAATTATCGTATTAAATTTTTATCATTTATCTAAACTAAATTATAGATAATTTAATTATTTAATTTGATTAAGAGTTTAATTGTTAGATAGGTTGTAAGGCAAATATCAATTACTTAATATACACTAATTATATTTATATTTTTTATTAAAAATTATTTATTAATAAATCAATAGCAATTTGAATTTTTTTTAAAAAAATATTTAAATGATCTTGTTTAAGTTTAAAGAAGAGAAAAATTCTTAGAATGGAAAAACTTAATCTCTTTTTATTTCGAAGACAAATAAGAATTAAGAGTAAATATAAAGAAATATGCTTTTCGTGATTGACTTGTCCCGACTCTCATTCGATAACTATAGTTAAAAAGTAAGAGTATTTTTTTGGAAAAAAAGGAATTGGACCCCGACAAGATAAGAGATTTGGAATAATAGTGGACCAATTCGATTTGGATTTAATCCAAAAATATTTAAACCTGAGCCTATTTAGGTTTTAGACATATTTTATAAAAATAAACTTAATTTTTTATCAATATAAAATTTTTATACCTAAATTTTAAATATAGCCTGAATAAATCTAAATTAATCTATTAAAAGCTCAAAAAAAATAGAGTTGCTTGTATTTATAAGAGTATTTTGGATTAAATTTGAATTAAATTTAATTTAATATATTAACAACAATTCAATTTTGTCCAATCGCCGTTATATGGAATTTTAAAGAGAGCAAACTTATATTTAAGTAGTTAGTTTGCAAAAGCTAAAAAAGAAACTAAAAGGTTATAAATTTCATACTTACTAAATTTTATTTAAAATTTTAGTCTAAACTTTCTTGTAAACAAACAACAAAAAGCAAAAGTTTCAACCTAAATTTATCTTGTCAATCCATGACTTTATGAATCCTTACCCTCCTACCATTTACAACCGAAGTCTTTAACGCGGCAAGTTCTTAGCATGTCATATCTAGTTTTTGTCTAACATATATTTTTATAATCTATTTAATTGACTTATTAATCATTTAAAATTGTTTTTTAGGGAAATCATTTAAAATTGTTAGATATATAACAACTACCTAACCTTACCCATACCTTAACTAAGCTCTTTAAACTAAAACCAACCCAAATAACTCAAAGAGATTCGAATTCCCTTACCTTAGGACAAAACCCACGAATTTTGCTTTTGCTTTTAATGGAAACTTAAGCTCTTTCTCTTTCCTTCTTCTTAAGCAAACTCTTAAACCTTCCTTTTTAAAGCAAACTAAACCAAAGCTCTTACTTCTCTTCTTCTTCTTCAATCCACCGAAGCTCTTCTCTCCTTCTCTTTTCTATAAGTTTCGAAAGTCTCTCTTATTCCTTGTAGTTTCGGAAGTTTCTAGTTTAAAAGCCTAAAGAACAAGCCTCTCTAACTTAAAAACCTATACTAAAACGACATAGCTTCACTTAAGTCTCTATATACATGAAATTTTCATTTTCTCCTCCTCACCATACGGCAACCTCACTTGCTTTGCATTTAATTCATCACTTAATTCCTTCTTTCTTCATTTAATGTTATGTAAAATGGGCTAAAAGCCCATCTTGATAAACCTTAAGCCTTAAAACCTAAGCAAACTTCCTAATTTACCTTAACTCCATCCTATTCTTTTTAATTCTACCAACTTATTAAAATTCTAATTTTAACTAAATTCCTCCAATTAATTTCTATAAATTAAGCACTAAATCTCAGATTATTCTCATTAAAAGAAATTAATCAATCTAAACCTCAAAATAAAGAAAACCTGCTTAAAGCGAATCGGGGCCTAACACCTTATCTAGCTCAAAGGTAAATTCTGAATGTCCCAATTTGGTTAAGATTAACCCTTCACCTTTTCCTAATAGGTTGGCAAAATTGAACAAGGAGTAAAAAGGTATGGGGACATTGGAGATTTTTTAAAGATTGAAGTAAATATATCATTTTTAGACATGATTGAACAAATGTCAAGATATGAAAATTTTCCTTAAAGAACTATATACCCATAATAGAAAACTGGGAGGTGATGAGAAGGTCGTGATGGGTGAGCATATTTCTACAATATTTAAAAAGAAAATACCTAAAACATGCAAGGACTTAGGTGTATTTACCATTCCATGTAAAATTGGTAATACTATAATTAAGAGATATGTTACAGATTTAGGAGCATCAATTAATGTTATCTCTCACTTTATTTATGCTTCTTTAAACTTAGGCCCTTTAAAAGAAAGCAATGTTATCATTCAATTAGCTGATCGTACTAATGCTTACCTAGATGGAATGGTTAAGGAAGTTTTAGTAGAGGTGAATAAGTTAATGTTTTCTGCAAATTTTTATGTGCTGGATATGAATGATAAAACCTCATATAATCTCATACCTATCTTACTAACGAGACCATTTCTTAATATGAATCAAACGAAGATAGATGTTGATAAGGGAACCCTCATAATGGAATTTGATGGGGAAGTAATTCATCTCAATTTTTTTTACGCCATGAAACATACTCAAGACGATCATTCTATTTTCTCTATTAATGTGATTGATCTTTTATTGTAGCAAAAGTTTAAGTTAAATTTTAGAGATCAATTATAAGTAGTTTGGACCAAGCATATGGAATTGGAAGCCACCGATGATGTTGAGTTGGGAGAGGAGCTAATTGAGATGACGACTACCTTACATTCTTTTGAAACCTTTCATATAAGTTATGAACTTACTTCTATATAGTTACTTGAATATTAGTATAGGATATTAACTTTTGGTGTATAGTTACCTGATATGGAGATGAAACCACTAGTCACTCTCCTAAATTATACATATTTTGGAGATAATCAGACTCTTCTAGTTATTATTTCTACAGTTCTGAATTTTGATGATGAAGCTAAACTAGTTTTTGCATTAAGAGAGAATAAGAAAGCCATTAGATGGACAATTGAAGATATTCAAGGAATAACCCCTTCTAGATATATGCATCACGTTTTGCTTGAGGAGGATTCCGATTCCACTAGATAAACACAATATAGGTTTAATCATTCAATGATGGAAGTTTTAGATAAGCAAGTACTAAAATTTCTCAATGTGGAGTCATTTATCCTATCTCTGATAGCAAGTGGATAAGTTTGGTAAGGTTAGTTCAAAAGAAATCTTAAATCATTGCGGTGATTGATCAAGAAGGTGAGTTGGTTCCCAATTAAGTGCAAACTGAGTGGAAAGCATGTATTGCTTATAGAATGTTGAATGTTGCGACTCATAAAGATCATTTCCCTTTTCATTTATTGCTTAAATGCTTAAAAGACTAGCTAGATAGTTCCAAACAAATCTAAAATCATAGTGGTGACTAATCAAGAAGGAGAGTTGGTTCCCAATCAAGTGCAAACTGAGTGGTAAGTATGTATTGGTTATAGAATGTTGAATGTTGCAACTCATAAAGACATTTTCCCTTTCATTTATTGATTAAATACTTAAAAGACTAGCTAGATATGAATATAACTATTTTCTAGATGGATTATTAAGTCATCATTAGATCCCTATTGCACTAAAAGACCAATAAAAACAAATTTCATATGCTCATTCAATACATTTGCTTATCAAAGGATGTTATCCAATTTATGCAATGCACCCACCACTTTCTAAAGATGCATGGAAATTATTTTCTCTAAGTATGTTAAGAAGATCATGGAGATATTTATGGATGATTTTAGTGTTTAATAATTGCTTATAGAATCTTGCGCTTATTTTGGAAAGATGTATTGAAACAAACCCTTTACTTAATTATAAAAATTCCATTTTATGGTTAATCAAGGTATAGTTAAAGGGCATATTATATGTTCAAGGGGTATAAAGGTGGACAAGTCTAAGATTGATCTCAATTTTTCTTTCACTTGCCCTTCAAATTTTGTAGGAAGTTTGTTCTTTTCTTGTCCATATAGGTTTCTACCACGTATTCATCAAGGATTTCTCGAAAATAGCCTATCCTCTATGCAAGTTGCTATAATAATATGCCTCTTTTGATTTCGATGGTAAGTGTAAGGAGGTGTTTGATAAACTTAAGGAGCCTTTAACACCCCCACTAATGATTTAGCCTTTAAACTGGAACCTTCCTTTTAAGATCATGTGTAATACAAGTAATTACATATTAGGGGCAATTTTAGGACAAAGAGCGAGCAAAATTACATATGATATCTATTATGTTTTAAAGACTTTGAATCGAGCTCAACTGAATTATTCCACAACCGTAAAAGAGCTTTTATCTATTATGTTTAATTTATTAAAATTTTATTCATACTTATTGGTAGCCAAAGTTATTATTTACTGTAATCATGAATCTTTAAAGTACTTGCACATAGAGAAGGAAGTAAAGTTGAGATTAATCAGATGGATTCTCCTCCTTCAAGAGTTTGAATTAGATATAAGAGATAAAAAGGGGCAAAGAATGTGTTTTTTGATCACTTCAACTACTTAATCTAAAAAGAAGGCTATATTCCTTTACGAGAAATGACGAACAGTTATGTTTCATCCATTTGACTCCTCCATGGTATACAGATATCAGGAACTTTTTAATGATTAACAAATTACCTGTAGGTTTGTCAAAGGCTCAAGGGGAAAATAGAAGAGTGAGGTCTGAAGTAAATCACTTATTAATATTGAAATCATATAAAGTATACAAAATACACAAGAAGGGGGGTTAAATTGTGTAATCTTTTCAAAATTGTTAATCTTTTGAGGTTTCTTGAATATCTTTACAACTATCATATGAATACCAAAAAAACTTTACTAAAAATTGAAAAGTATTGAAATCGAAAGTAACTTTATCTACTCGTCTAACAACAAGAAAATTAAAGTGTGATAGTTAGAGAATAGATGCCACTTTTATATTGGTTCACCCCAAACCTTGGGCTATGCCCAGTCCTTAAAGTTTGTCTGACATTTCACTATACTTTTCAACTTCTACAAGTATTCTTTCTTCCCTTCTAGAGCCTTTTCATTTCTTTTTTAGAAAGTATTCTTTCTGCTATCTTAGCCTTTCCAGGCTATAAATTTTTCTTTCTCTCTCTAAGAAAGATATCTTGAGCTTTACGTTACAATAGGATTCGCTCTTTTGTTTTGCACTTTGAATATAGAATTTTTTCTTAGTATTGTACAACCATAGTATTCTCTCTTTTAAGCAAAAAAATATTTTAGTCTTTGCCTAGGACTAGTATTTATGGCCTAAGTCTCCGCTGTCTTCTTGAAAACTGCTTCTTTAATCTTCAAAAGACCGTTATTTAGTTGAATTTTGTAACTAACTCCAACCAAATAACTATATGACATTCTAGAGTATCTTCCTTTTTGTATCGTCTAGCTTTCTCTTTATCTTTGTCTCTTTAGATGATTTTGTTAATTGACTTTGTAAAATTGAGACAATTGATCTAGTAGCCTGATGTGTTTTCTCTAGTTTTTCAGAATCTTCACCAATGGTAAGAACTTTCTATTTCTTCTGTTCTTGTTGACATAAAGTCAATAGTCTCAGTGACCTTCTTGACTGTTTAGATCTTTCTGAATGAAGTGCTCTGCCTTTCTCTTCAAAGAAACTTTTTGTGTCGATTCTTTAACTTGACTTTGCTCTTCCTGTGGAATCGTTTTAGTTTTGATTGATACATCAGACGATTTCTCAGTCTTCTCTTTTGTTGATGTTCTTTCTATCGGTCGAGGTTTTACTCTTTTTATAGGTGTAATACGTTCACTCCTACTCTCTCTTACTATATGTTCCCCCTCAAATCTTGCTTTCGGTGTAAAAACTGTATCAGCCTCATATTTATGTTTTAATCCCATTATGCTAATAGTGGTGGGATTAATAATGATTTTCACATCCATTTTCATTCTAATACCTCTGTCAAGAAGAATTCCAAAATCTCTAAAAATCCTTGTCAACAGCATACCATACGATAAAGTGCTAGAATCTCTTTTTGACTTCATCGTGTACTTCAAAATTAAGTACGGAACATCAATGGGTTGAAGATTGATTAGGTGAAACAGACATTGTTCATCCATTATTGTCACAATGTGCTTCGAGCCTAATCTTGGTAGAACATAATGAAGAAGTAATGAAAGTAGAACCCTAGCCTTCGGAACAAGAATTGACACCTTATTGTCTCTTGGGTCACTACTTCCATATAGTTGTCGATTGAGGTGTGTTTTATCTACAAATCCTTTAGTAATCCACTTTGGATAATGAGATAGTCTTACTCCAATACTTGGACACTCACTAACCTTCTCGATTGAATCTAGTGTGACGATAATTGACAATCCACCTACCATTGATGTCGGACCCCGTTCCTAGAGCCCGACTGCCCCGGGATGTGAGCTCGAGTGGAGCCCATCCCCGAGACTCTTGCCTTGCTGAGACCTTAACTTGACACTCTTACTCTTGCTCGGATACCACAAGATGTCGGGATCCGACCCCGAGGCCGGATTCCGACTCGCTTTGATAAACTTAAGATCACTTGGTTCCTGGGAATCCTTTCTTGCTTGGGTGCAAACTATCTCCATTCAACTCCAAAATTTCAAGTTTTTGTCATTTTTTTTCATTAAAGGGTCGAATTACACGGGCCAAACAATTTTGCACGGGCAGACCGTGTAAATTTGCACGGTCCGTGTAACCTTCGGATGAAAAAGTATTCTGCGCATGGGTTTACACGGTCCGTGTAAACTTACACGGGCAGACCGTGTAACCTTCGGGTGGGATATGTTCTACGCTTGGATGTACACGGTCCGTGCAAACTTATACGGGCAGACCGTGTAATCCTTCGGGTGAAAAACACGGCCCGTGCAAACTTACACGGGCAGACC
>JANTPM010000072.1:20534-35384 GCA_025434745.1 Erythroxylum divaricatum | reverse complement strand
ACTGCATCGTTTGATGTTGTCCCGGTGATTAAACATAAGCCTGCTCCGGGTTCCGTTTATAAGAGTCCTCGGGTTTATGAGAAGCTCCGACCCGAAATGGACGCGGATAATTCCTCTGCTGATGCGGTGAGGATCGTTGTTTATACTGATTCATAGTCATTAGCCAACCATTTTTGGATCTAATCGGTAGAAATTTGAAAGACAGGGCTTTTTCAAAATCTAGCTTTAGATTTGGTTTGTTGCTAGGTTGAGTATTTAAACGTTTTGCTTATTGATTTAACATTGTACGTCTGGAGAGAGCTTATTCTCTAAATTCATTTCACAATGCACACGCTGCTCTTTTCACTCTGCTATTCCTTTATACTGAGAATTTGAGTTTAACGGTACTTAACTATGTATATTGAATGTATTTTCTCAAAGATACACGATTAATTAGCTTTTCTTTCAGCTTGCCATTTTGTTTACTGTTGGCATTGATTTATTTTATGATTTCTTTTGTTAATTCCTCCACTTGCTTATATTACATTTAAATTGATTGTAGTTATCCACCATATGGAAAAACTCGTATAAAGGTGGTGAGTGGAGACCATGTGTGAAATCGTCCCCTGGAGGTATGAATTATGTTGAAGATATGAATGCGGTATTTTGATAACATCATAAAAACCTTTCATTTCTTTAGATATTTGATCAAACAGTCATGTTGTGTTGCTCGACTTGTTTTGATTTAATAATTTTTGAATGAACATAGGGATGCTTGGTTTTCAGTTTTTGAGCTATAATTAATGGCATCATAATAATTTTTTGGATCAACTTGAGGGTTTGTACTACTGAGTTGTACTGCACCTTTTGTTGAATCCTTGAAAAACATGATCACAAAATATCAAGGAAATTGTCAGTGTAAATTTTGTTTGTCGCTATGGAAACTAAGATCAAATGCTGCCTGGTCTAAGTAACAGGTCTCCTATTATTGGAGAAATAATTTGGTTAAGAATAAGATTCTGAGCATTTTGCAATCCATCAGGTAGTTTACTTCTGATGAATAGGAGTGATAGCATTTAGTCATCTGACCCTAACACATACACATTCACCTTTATCCAAGAATGAGATTTTGTATGATTTTGAGAAGCCGCAGTGGTGTATATATGTGCTGAGATTTCCCTTTCCCAAACTCTTAAAGTAACTTTAGATGGTTATTTAGATACTTTTATTGGATAGTTATCTTAATATTTGTGAACATCTTGTGAACTACATATGTGTTGGATCCCCTCTTTCTAATCCCCAGGATTCAGTTCCCTAGAAGAAATCTATTCCTGTCAATTGATGGACACCATTTTCTAACTTCGACAAGGTTGTGCTTATTTTCAATAATGTGTGTAACCACTTTTCATGAAGAAAAAAGTAGGATAGTTAGGGTAAAAGTTAACTGTTGATTCTTTTGGAGGATTTTATGAAGTGTTAAGCTTCAATTTTGTTGCTACCACTTAGGCTTTTAGCTCCACAATAGCATGGACTAACATGCGTCAGAGATATTGCCTGCGTATAAATCACATTCCTTCTTGGCTAAATGATTGTTCATCCTCAAACCTTTAGGTCTATATGATGTCGCCAGATATTTCTGACTTGAATTGTTTATGGAGTAGCTTTTTTCCACCTTTGTATATATGAATATGCGGCCTGCATAATTTATGTCCACAGTTTTTGTGTATTCCAAATCTGTGTGTCTTGCGACATCTTTGTTTTATCCATATTTTCTTTTCTGGTTGTGTTTTATCTCAGGCTTACCTGAATCAAATGGTTACATATATGTTGAAGCAAATGGTGGCCTTAATCAACAGAGGACATCGGTTGGTGCTTCTCTTTCAATCATCATGACTGCATTCACCTTGTTAGTTACAACATTTTTCCATAATGAAGGAACTGTTAGGTTTACACTAACTACAATTATTCTTAATTTGCAGATATGCAATGCAGTGGCTGTGGCAGGTTATCTTAATGCAACACTTCTGATTCCGAACTTCCACTTTCATAGCATTTGGAGAGATCCTAGGTTAGTTAGCTCTTCTTGTCCAATGCTGCACCTATAATTATAAATTTTTATTTATCATATGCTTTAGAGTTGATTAGAAATCCAATTTCTGGTTTATTCTCTTTAGAAATTCAACTTATCCTGTAATCTTATTTTACCTATTGATGATGGATACTGCAGTTACTTCCTGCTCTATTCATTGGATGTACCCAGTGGTGTTTAAAGTAGTTTGTCTATTCAAAAGTAGCTGCCATTAGTTGGTCTCTGTTTAGTTTGTCCGTCGTTGTCATTTAATTTTGAGTTCTGAATTGTGACAAATTCCCATCAGTATGTTGTTCTTGGATCAGATTCCTGGAGGACTGCTATTACCAAATCTTTTTTATTGGAAGTTTTACTTAATTTGTGGCAGCTTACATGTATGATATCTTTCCAATAATTTTATTCCAAGATAAAATGAGCTATCTTAATTGATTTTTTCTATGATCGCAATGCAATTGGGTATTCTTATCGTGGTTTTTATGTTCAGAGTTTGTTCTCAAGGTTTGATATATTGATAATGCATTGCAGTTTTTCTTGACCTTTTCCTGAAACTGATGGATTTTTATTTTAATTCTCCAGCAAGTTTAGAGATATCTATGATGAAGAATTTTTCATCAATACCTTGCAAAATGATGTAAGGGTTGTTGATAATATCCCAGAATATCTCATGGACCGTTTTGATCACAACTTGACCAATGTCTATAACTTCAGAGTAAAAGCATGGTCGCCAATATCATATTATAGGGATGTAGTACTTCCAAGGCTACTAGAAGAAAAGTAAGTGAGTAGATACAGTACATTGTTGTATATAGTCTCTCTCTTCACATGCGGGCACACAGAGACACTTACTCATAATCAAATGCTCACATGGATTAACTAAACTGGGTTATTACATGATGTTTGTGGAACTATGCTTGGTTGGCCAATATATTAATATTAGTTTGCTTATTGAATTTCTTTCCTGTATTTTTGATAATGTTTCAGGGTTATAAGGATATCTCCTTTCGCAAATCGTTTGTCATTTGATGCACCACCCCCAGTCCAACGGCTTAGGTGTTTGGCAAATTATGAAGCTTTAAGGTTTTCAAGTCCCATATTGACTCTGGGGCAAACCTTGGTTGCAAGAATGAAAGAACGCAGTGTAGTTCATGGTGGAAAATATGTATCAGTGCATCTTCGCTTTGAGGAGGTTAGTGTTAATTACTTAAGAGGTGTTGACTGTTACTGGTTTCTGCTCACCATCAGGATCATTCAAACCTTTTTATTGCCAATTTATAAGATCCTTGCTAATATGCAGGACATGGTTGCATTCTCTTGCTGTATTTTTGATGGTGGAGAGCAGGAAGACAGAGACATGAAAGCAGCAAGGGAAAGGGGTTGGAAGGGAAAATTTACGAAGCCTGGTCGAACCATCCGTCCTGGAGCAATTAGGCTTAATGGGAAATGTCCCCTTACACCTTTAGAGGTATTATTTTCCTTTTCATATTTGCCTCATTCCATTTGATGGTGATATTGAACATTGTATTTTCAATGTAGTTTAACCATCATTAGAGCACTTGCTTGATATGCTGTTATGATGGATGAAGTCTGAATGGTTGTTTTGTACTGTAGATCCTAAAAATACAAGGAAAAAAAATGTTCTCCTTTACATTATGAATGTTCATACTACTACTCCCGGGCCCATTCTAGAGGTCATTTGGGAAGATATGTATGCTCATTTCCACATTATTGCTCTTTGATCATCAACCTTAAACAATATGCGCATGCGTCAGTGTTGCCTTTGTAAATAAATAGCTAGTCTATGACTGTATATCCATTTTTGGTGGCATATAACTGATGTCTGTGCTACTGCTTGCATTGAGAAAAGTCTAATGTTAGTCAGAATTGTTAAGCAAGAGTATTGCACACGAGCCTTTGACATATCTTACTTTTCTGCCCTTGTGAGTCAGAATTGTTAAACAAGAATTTTGCACTTGAACCTTTGGAATATCGTACTTTTCTGCTATTCTTGTACTTGAACCTTTGGAATATCTTACTTTTCTGCCCCTGTGGATTTTATGTTAATATGCCCTCACATTTATTTTCCTTTTCCCTTTTATCAGGTTGGTCTGATGCTTAGGGGCATAGGTTTTGATAAAAACACATACATATATTTGGCTTCTGGCAAGATATACAATGCTGAAAAGTATATGGCCCCACTCCTAGAAATGTTTCCAAATTTGCAAACAAAAGAGATGTTGGCATCGGAAGAAGAACTTGCTTCTTTTAAGGTACGAAACATTTGTGATCTCGTTCAACTGCCTATGGTATGATTTAGCATTATTTATATGACTGGACTTGGGTTACTTGTTCCAGAACTTCTCTTCTAGAATGGCAGCGCTAGACTACACTGTTTGTCTTCACAGTGAGGTATTTGTTACGACACAAGGTGGCAATTTCCCTCATTTTCTGATGGGCCACAGAAGATTCTTGTATGGTGGACACTCCAAAACAATCAGACCAGACAAGCGGAAGCTGGCGTTACTTTTTGACAATCCAAACATTGGGTATACATTTATTCATCTGCTTTTTTATAATTATTTTCTGTTAAATAACTTTACTCCTGTGGGTGAACAAAAATGCCTTGACATTTAAGTCAAATTACTTAATGGTTGAGCTACAAACGAAGCCATGCTTTTTCATTGTTGTTTGTCAGATTACGTGTTCTTTTAAGTCTCAGAACAAGAAATGATTTTTTTCTGCTTTCTGGGTGATTGATGTGGTCTGGAAGGAACAAAATTGATGGAAATGGTATTGATGTTTTTTCCTGATGGAAAATAAAAGTACTAACAAAGTTAGACAGCTATCTGAGTTCTTTAGTGTTCTTTAATATATGAAATCTTACACACAATCTAGTTGCATTTGTCTTTTCTTTGCATGCACATCTTGTGCACATGCGGGGTTACTAGATATTGCTGAGTTCAGTGGCCTGCAGATCTTGCTGCTTTGTTCCTACTTCATGTATTTTATATAAACAATAGGATAAATTATTGGAAAGTTAAAAGTACTAGAGAAATTCCATTTATCAGTTTTGACCATCTATGATTTAGAAAAGTCTATCGAGTATGCCTTAATTTTGTTATTTATTTTCTTACAACTCTAGCTTGAAAAAAAATGTGTGGGTGACATGGAATTTGTCGAATCCTTTATATTCAGTAACAGATGACTTTATTGTATGCTTAGTACGTTCATTTAACAGTAATTTTTGAATGGAGGTTGATGGTAGACCCGTATTTGGAAAAGAATTTGACTTCATGCTTTTGTTACAGCATCATTATATACTCAAATTTAGGTTCTGATTTGAAAGCTTTTGCAAAATTTGGTGATTTTTTACGCATGTTTTTTTCCTAAAAACTAATGGAAGTTTATTGGATTTAGTGTGACTGTGACTAATGATTTGCAGAAAGTGATTATATTCGCATTTACCCTTTGTTCCCAGGTGGAAGAATTTCAAGCGGCACATGTTGAGTATGCGGGCACACAGTGATTCGAAAGGTTTTGAACTAAAGCGGCCCAATGACTCGCTATACACATTTCCATGTCCTGATTGCATGTGCCGAATGAACAAAACAGAATTATCAGCCGCGTGATCGGCTTGAAGAGATACATTGATGTTTGCTTCCTCGGCCTCGTTATTACTGTGGGCGCATCTTGCTACTGACACCATTTTTAAGTGTTGAAATTCTTTGATTTTTTTTGACCCTGCAACTTAGTGAGATGCATGCACTTCAGTTTGGGAGCTACGAGGATCAATAATTCCTGGATTGGAAGAAAGGTTGATGGAGGAGTTACATGGGTAGGTATTTGCCTAACTGAGCATTGTTTTCATACATGCGGCTGGCTGTATCTAACAAGCTGTAAAAATAACACAAAATTCTTTTGGTGCCCTCCCCTGTAAAGTAATTGGAGATCATTCACAACGTAGAAACATCAACTTTGTGTACATTTGCAGAAACCAAGGGATCTCATTTTTCTAGCATAACATTTTTGTTCCTTTTAACACGAGGCTCCCTCTCAACCATAGCTGTTATACCCTATTGTTTGTGGATTCTACTTCCGTCTGTTTGTTAGGGGATGATGCCTCTTTTCACTAAGTAGGCCGCCGTATAATGATGACTATGCTTCCCTGTCTATGTTATTGTTACTCAAAACACATGTTTCTGGCCACCACACACACAAACATATATATATATATACAGAGAGAGAGAGACAGCGTGTGTCTAGCAATGAACAAGACTCATCTTTCAAGAAAGCTAAAAATTCAACAACTTTCACTTTCTTACGTATCGGTATCTAAAAAGATGGTGCACTTTCAGAACATCCAGGCCATCCTTTCATAGAGAATCTAAATAAGAACATGAAATATCCATATTTGACCTTGTTCGTATTTAAATCCATGATAAAACATGAAAGGGACTTGCTGGGGAAGGAAGACGTCAATTAAAATAATAATAATAGTTATTATTATTATTATTATATGTATAAAAAAGAAGACACTGCAAAATATCAAACGTCCCCGCTGTCTCTCTACTCCTAAATCCTAATCTTCCAAAATCATCAGAAGCATAGAACATGCCCAACACAGCTATGGGGATTTTTGGAGGTCTCACCGACGACCAGCTCAACTTCTTCAACGCTCGAGGTTACTTCAACGACACAATCCTTCACCACTCGTGCCTTTCAATCATTCAATTGTTGAGATCAATGATTTTGCAGGGTATCTGGTTCTTGAATCGTTCGCCAGCTCTCAAGACACAGTTTCCATGATCAAAAGAATGGAGCGGTTGCTCGACGATTTTGATTGCTCCACCGCCTCTATTTTCTCCACCAGGAATCAGGTCTATTTTGTTAGCGTTTTACAGACTAATGTTCTCCAATTTTTGGAGGAGTTTTCGTTTGACTTGTAATTTTTGTTCAGCAACAAGCTACTGATAACTACTTCTTCGAGAGTGCCGAGAAAATTTCCTTCTTCTTTGAAGGTGAGATTGTGTTGATTTTTATGTTCCTCAGAGCACCCTCTTTTGCTAATTCTGTATAATTTTTTTTAAAAAAGATCCAATTTCATTTTCACTTTGTGGTGATGGGTTCGAACTTTTTTTTTTCCTTAGGAGTACTATTGTTATGGGTTCCGGTTTGGTAATTTGAGTATAATGTGTTGGATGCTGAATGGTTTCATTTGAACGGTTCCTTGTGTTTTCCACCACATCAATCTTCTATTGGTCATTGTTACTTTTTTGTTTGTGGTGGTTTATTTGCTAACAACCGGCAATCGAAATCTTTTGGCAGAGAAAGCATTTGCTGATGATGGGAATTTAAAGCAATTGAAAGAACTGTCTATTAACAAAGTGGGCCATGGTATATTGTTTAGAACTTCCAACTCTTACAGCTTTTGCATGTTACTTATGCTCTTAAAGGGTTTGGTTGCATCAGTTATGATCGCTTTATCAGGGTCTTTTATTTGGACTAAGAGTTGCTCACATGGATATATCTTCTTGCAGCCTTACATGAGCTTGACCCAGTATTTAGAAACTTCTCTTGCTCTGAGAAAGTGTCAAACTTGTTATTGTCTCTGGGTTACAAGAGGCCAATCATCATTCAGTCTATGTACATTTTTAAGGTACTTTTAGAGTCGTACCATTGATTGGAGTTTCTTTTATAGCAAAAGCTGATCCAAAAATAAAGAAACCTATATTCATACATCTGAGACTATTGAAGAAGAATCACTTAACATAGAAGATTTACAAATGGATTTGTACCTTTTCTAATGCTTAAGAATTCATTTTCTAAGTTAGCTACTGTTAAGAAACTCGACATTAGCTCGAGCTATTACTTTGTATGAATTCTGTTACTAATTAATATATAGCTTGCTTAGTGTTGAAATTTAGAGATATGCACATACCTTTTTGAACGTAAGAAGGATTCCATGTTGAAGTCCAATACAAGAAAACTCACAAGCAGATAAGAATGATGCGACATCTTAGATTCTATTACCATTTTCATCAGATTCTAAATTGTTTCTTTATAGTATTGCATCATCATGGTCTTATACAGTGTTAATCATAGAATATAAGGTGCCTCAGCAATATGCATTACAGTAAAGATATTCCCAATCTATTGACTTCAAATCAATCATTACGCATACTTCCCAATGGGATGTATCCATTACTGGTACAATTCCTTCAGTTTAGACTTCATTATGGAATGTATGCAATTGAATTTTTTAAGTTTCTTGAGCTGATTGGTTAGCATGGATGATACGGAAAATTTTAGAACTACAATGACATACCAAAGATTTTATGAACATGAATTCCAATTAAGATGTTTATTGGATGATGACATCTATAACTATCAACATTGACACATTTCTTTTGATATTTTTGATGTTTCTTCCATTAGTTTATATTGAGTTTAAGAGTGAAGTGATCCGTATGATTTATATCCACAGCAACCAGGCATTGGAGGCGAAGTAGTGCCTCACCAAGATAATTCATTCCTATACACTGAACCGACAACCTGCACAGGGCTTTGGTTGGCTTTGGAAGATGCGAAAGTAGTAAATGGTTGCCTGTGGGCCATTCCCGGATCCCATAAAAGTATTTTCTATTTTAATGGGCTCTTTAGTTGTTTTGTACTTGTAGAACTGATGCAATGGTAAACAATTGCATTTGGGTCAGTCTTGGATCCCACAAAAGTATTTCTATTTTAATGCGTTACTTGCTTGGTTTGTACTTTTAGAACTGCATCATTTGATCTTTCTTTGTGTGTGTTGTTTTATTTAGATGGCCTGGTGAGAAGGTTTCTTAGAGGGGAGCAGGGTGTTTATTTTGATCGACCATCCCCTTCTTATGATCAAAAAGATTTTGTTCCAATTGAAGTTAAAGCCGGTTCTTTGGTTGTTATTCATGGCGACCTTATTCACCAGAGGTGAGTTTGTACACACACACACACACACACACACACACACACACACACACACACACACACATATTTCATGTATAGGAGTCAGTTACCAAAACGATTGTGAGTGCTACTTTTCAATAGGTGGTAAGTAACTCTCTTTTTTTGCATGTTCAAACAGTTTTGAGAATATGTCCCCGAAATCAAGACATGCCTACAGCTTGCATGTTGTAGATACTGATGGCTGCAAGTGGGCTCAAGACAATTGGTGAGCAAATTGATGTGGCTTAACTTCTTGGGACTTTGTTTTATGCTTTCAAACCATTTCCAGCACTTAGTTATGATTGATCAACCAGTGAATACTTTTCGTCTGTTTATTTCTTTCGTATTCTTAACTCCTAAAATTGAAAATGTACTAAAGCTGAACTCCTTAAAAAAAAAATGTTCTGCCTGACATAATCACATGTGCAACATACATCAGACTTTTCCAAACTTAATGCTTTCAAGCATGCTGTTTTGCCAAGTGCTTTTTTGCTAAACACAATCTTTATGCCTTTTATTATCTTCCCCCAGGATTAGAAGAAAAGTAGAGCCCGAGCCTCTATATGTTTCTTGATTCCAACACAAATCCGTTGTGCAGAATTTTCAGTAAACCTCAGTTGACTCGATATATGATATTTGATCAGTTGCAGCCTTGTAAAATAAGGGTATGTATTTGCTTTTCGTCATGTACTATGACATAATTGTGATAACAAGGGGGGATTACATCATTTGGTTTTAACTATCGTACCTTTGTGGTAACAGAGAACTGTTCCATTACACATAAGCTTAAGCTGCTTATTCTTCCAAGTAATTGGTGAAAAAGTCGTTTCCATTTTATGCTTAATTACTCATATGGGATCTCCGTTATGATGGGGAGGAGTTTGCTGTTGAACTCACTTGAATCGGACCCCATGCACATATTTGATGGTAACAACAGAATTGAAATTAGGATCTCCGTTGAATTGATATTTCAATCTTTTGATTTAGAAGAACTTCAAATTGATGTTGTGAAAATTAAACTATTTAGAATTTCAAAAACAATTTTATGTGAACAGTATAATGCAAAATTTTACAATTTTAGAAGTTGGAATTCTAATTTTTAGTTGACGCCCAAATAATAGACTATCTTAGTAGGTGGTTCGTCAGTTTATAGATGTAAAAATTTGTGTTTTTTATATTTGTCATACAGATTTTTAATAGTTCTTTTACAATTAAATTTAGTATGACATATCTATCATTTATAAATAATTTTGTTATTGAATAATTGTGACGTTTAATGTTTCAATGGATAGGGCCACACTTCATACTCGGCTCGTAATTTAGTATATTAATTTTTGGGTTGTATTAACTCGAGTCCACAATTTTTGTTAAATGTCAACTTAGAATCTATTCAACATGAAGAGTGGATTGAATTGAACACACTAATACTTGAGAAGTATGCTTCGTCCGTCAACTTGTATTTTTCGAAAATTTAATAGCTCCGTAATATAATCTTATCACCAAAACAACATGTTTTTCTTTTCATGTTCCCTTTGCGTACTTACAGGGTATGAATCAGTTAAGGGTATTTGGTTGACTCAAATTCGACATATTCTTGATAATATGTTATTTTTTTTGTTTGCTCCAAGAAAATATACATAATATATAATTCAAGAGTTTATTTATTCTTAAAGTTTGAGACTAATGAATATTTTGGTTTTTTTTTCAGTTATTTTTTTTATCATTTTAAATTTATATTTTCAAACTAAACGTTGACATTATATCATTATTAGAAATTCGTAAGAATAAACAAAACTAAATAATACATCATCGTCATTAACACTGAGTTAAATTTTGTACCAACGTGAAGTCTGAGAATGTCTGATAATACACAACTTTATCCTCATTTTATGTAATGATAAGGTTGAATATTAAATATGATTAAATCTATTAAAACTAAAATCAAACTATTCATATAAATTTAATCGGAACTATAAAATAGGGTCTTATTTAAACCTATGGAAAGCTTAAAATTAAGATCAAACTATTCATATAAATTTAATGGGAACTATAAAATACGGTCTTATTTACACCCATGGAAAGCTCCAATTCATCATGATTAGTAGAAATTGTGTAGAATTAATTAATACTATAAATATGAATATATTTTAATATACATCAATGTAAATATCATAAATAAATAAATAAGTCAAAATATTTGATACATACTTTCTTTATAGTTTATAGTTTATTAATTATCAATCATCCCCTATTACATAGGTCCATTAATGTCACACATGATGTTGACATGAACATAGGCAAAACCTATAGTTTAAAAGTGTATATAACTAGAAATATTTCTAATACTTTTAATTTTATCATTCGCAATTACGGGGTTGTCTAATTTGATTCCTTATTTGTTGACTATAGGTCTAATCTATTAAGAGGAGCAAGTGTAATTTTTATAAAATATTTTAAAATTAGATTTGACATCAAACTAATAAGAGAATAGGTTTAAGGTTTAAATATTTAACTAAAATAATATCATTATAAAGTTGATATTTAACAAATATAAATTACAAATTATAAAATAAGTAAATATACAATAAAAGCTTAATTCTTTTAATAATTATATATGTGTAATATTTTTTATTATTTTCAAATAATAAAAAACCATATCTCATTTCATTGTTTAATTTCTTTTTAAAAATTACGTGCTTTAACCCATAAAATTAAATAACCATATCTCATTTCATTGTTTAATTTCTTTTTAAAAATTAAGTGCTTTAATCCATAAAATTAAATAAATAGCTGTCTCATTGCATTATTCTATTTCTATAAAAATTAACTACTTCAAACCATAAAAAATTTTGAACTTATAGTACTATATGATTGTATGTGAAATGATACGTATCACTTTAATAAATTTTTATTACTTTATATATTATATAGTAGAGCCATACAAGAAACCCCCCTATTGCGATAGCATGTTAGCATCTTAAGGGGAGTCTTATTGTAATGCGTGGAACATATTCACAGGATGTCCAGAGTCCAAAGAATATGCATATTCTGCACACTTGTTCCAATTACAATTGACCTATAAAAATTCAACGAACTAGAGTAGTTAAATCTAAAATTTTATCCTTAAGATTCATGTTATTTACCTCATTCATGCTTTTAACATATCCATTCATCTTTGTTATAAATTGTTAAGAATTTTCGGCCATATTTGATATTAATTGTCTAGCTATTTTAGGTATTTTATTTTTCAATACTCCTCCACTAACGGCATCAACTATGCTCCAATCTATTGGCAATAGTTTTTTTAAAAAAGTACAGAATCAAAAGTTGGTTAAGAATTTGACACTGTGAGCAGCTAACACATAACTCCTTAAACCTTTTCCAATATTCAAACAATATTTCTCTGATGAATTGGCTTATCCCACGTATTTTCTTTCTGATATTAGTTGCTTGTAATGCAAGAAAGAACTTCTCCATGAATGACCTTTTCATCTTATTTCATGTTGTCACAAAGCTAGAAGGAAGATGATATAACCAATCCTTTGCTTTATCTTTCAATAAGAATGGAAAGACACTGAGATTAATTTGTTCGTATTAACCCTTGTAGCTTCATTTCATATCAGAAAATATGAAATTCCTTTAGGCTCTTATGTAGATCTTCACTTATAAGACTATGGAAAATCGAGAGTAAGTAAATCAAACCAAATTTTAATTTGAAATATACCTCAACATCCAAAAATCGTATACATAAAAGTTGCTGATTCAAATTTGGTGCTGTCAAGCTTATTCCTAATGTGTTATAGGCCCTGAGCAAAGTAAAACAAGAGGCCCTATTTTATCTCTTTTTATTTTTTACGAGTATTAAGAATGACCCTTCATAAATAATAAAATGAAGCAAAATAGGAATAGGTCAAGAATGGGCCCTAAGCAGGTGCCCTTCTTGCCCTTACCCATGGCCGAGCCTAGGTGCTACTAACTCCCTCAATGTCCTAGTGTTAGGATTTACCATCTTCTATTTAACTTCTTAAAAATTACAGTCTCCACCAATTGTTAAATCTTTGCCAACTTTCACTTCTAGAGGTAAATGACCACTTTTTTGCTTAGTCTCTTTTCTTAAATGACATGTTGTCTTCTCAATTTCTGGATTAATTGCAATTCACTTGTTTGAAAAGAACAAGTCATACAATACGAGAGATTAACAGTAAACTGTAAAATAACATAAAAAACTAAGAACCCAACAACAATGCTAAAATTTTGATCGGATTATCGAAACAGTCAATTAATTCCGATTCTCTAACTTCTTATAGTATGCAACAACCCACCACCATAAGGTATATACCCGAACATCCATGGGTATTCAAGTACATATCCTATGATAATGGTATGTTAGAGCAAAACAAATCCAACTTGCATATGACATCAACTAACTTATTTAAAAGTCATCAAATTTTAAAAACCATTTATTGCATTCATTCACAAAAGCTTACACTGTTTTCCATTAAAAAAATATTTACAAAACCTCATACAAGTTCTAGCAAAAACTACAAAATAAAATCTATAACTCTTTTGATGTCAGCTGACAGACCTCTGAGTCATAACTTAGTCCAAAATGTTTCTCTAATCCAGAATAAGATACTAAGTCTCATGTTTTCTACCTGAAAAGCTACGTTGCAATTTTTATGAGTTTTGCGAGCTTAATGAGTGAACCATCATTGATGATTTCACCCAGATCACATACACAACATAACCTGCAGAACTAGATGGAATAACTAACACCGTTGCTATAGTTAGCCGATGTTTTAACTCTTCAAAACTCCTTTGACAATCATCATCCCATTTGAAAGACACATTCTTTTTCAGAAGTTTTGTCAAAGGGGTTGAGATCAATGAAAACCTCTCGACAAGCCTTCTATAATAACTAGCTAATCCAAGGAAACTCCGGATCTTAAACACATACCTTGGAGCCTCCCACTTCATCATTGCTTCGACTTTCCTTGGGTCAACCTGAATGCCCTATCCAGACATTATGTGACCTAAAAAATATTACTTGATCAAGCCAAAATTTGCACTTACTGAACTTGACATATAACTGTTTCTCCCTCATTATCTGGAAAACCAATCTCAGATGTGCAGTATCATCTTCTCTATACTTCGAGTACACCAAAATATCATCAATAAAGACAAACGACATTAGTCTATCCAAACGACATTACCAAAAACTCAAAGTGTCAATATCTTGTTCTAAATACACTCTTGAGAACATCAGCCTCAGCTATTTTCAACTGATAATATCCTGATCTTAAGTCTAACTTTGTGAACACCTGAGTTCCTTGTAACTGATCTAATAAATCATCAATCCTCGGTAACGTGTATTTATTCTTCACTGTGATTCGATTCAACTATCGGTAATCAATACACAATCCCAGAGTTTCATCCTTCTTCTTTACAGACAATACCAGAGCTCCCTAAGGTGACCCAATAGACCTGATGAAATCCTTATATAACAGCTCTTGTAACTGGGTTTTCAATTCCTTCAGTTTTACAGGTGTCATCCTATATGGAGGTATTGATATAGCAGCCACTACAAGAAAACAAACATTCTGCGACGTTTTTAAAACGTCACAGAATGTCCAAAAAATGTCACAAAAAACGTCGCGGAATGTAGTGTAGGCAAAAGCTTTCTGCGACGTTTTATGTAAAACGTCATAGAAAATACTGACATTCCGCGATGTTTTTGAAAACGTCACTAAAAGTTTGAATATTCTGCGAAGTTTTTAAAAAACGTCACGGATTGTCTAACATTTCAC
>JANTPM010000072.1:0-20434 GCA_025434745.1 Erythroxylum divaricatum | reverse complement strand
CTTCCTAAAATACCCTTACACATATTTATCCTTTAATTCCTTATCTAAACCATATTTAATCATCTTAAACTCAATTAAGCCATAGACACATAATTATCGAAATTCATACTTAATGACATCATAAAAATAATTCGGGATCTAACAAAAGGTGAATGACACTTCTTGCCGTACAACGTCTTGTAAGGAGCCATACTGATACTGCTATGATACTGATTATTATAAGTAAATTCAATCAAAGCCACATACTGGTCCCAGGCTCCTTGAAACTCCAAAACACAAGCTCTAAGCATATCCTCAAAAACCTTAATCATTCTCTCACTCTGACCATTTGTCTGAGGATCAAATGCCATATTGAAATTCAGCTTTGTACCCAAAGCTGCCTGTAAACTACCCCAAAATCTTGAGGCAAATCTAAGATCCTTGTCTGATACAATGGACACTAGAACCTCGTGTAATCTCACAACTTCATTTACATAACGCCGAGCTAACTGATCTAGTGAATAGTTTTCTCTCACTGGCAAGAAATGAGCCGATTTGGTCAGTCTATTAATAATGACCCAAATGATATCATATTGCCTCGGATTCCTTGACAATCCCATAAGGAAATCCATTGTGATTCGCTCCCATTTCTACTTTGGAATAGGTAATGAATGTAATTTTCCAACTGGAGTCCGGTGCTCAGCCTTAACTTGCTGGCAAGTTATACATTTAGAAACGAACTCCACTACTTGTTTCTTCATTCCAAGCCACCAATAATGTTGTTTCAGCGGGTTATACATCTTGGTAGTACCATGATGCATAGCATAGGCTGTTACATGTGCTTCCTCAAAAATCTGCTTCCTCAAATTATCAACATCAGGTACATATAATCTTTGCTTTAGCCATAATGTATCATCTCTCACTTCAAAATCAGAATCTAAATTCACTTTCAACTTTTCAATTAACTTTACTAATTATGGATCTTTGCTATGGGCCTCTTTGATTCTTCTCAGCAATACGAGTCTTAATTTTAATGTAGCTATCAATGTTTCATTATGCCCTACATTCATTCAACATTTAATGTTCTCAAATGAACTAGGCTCAGTAGCCTCGATAACTGAACTTAAGCTATATTGCTATTTGACTTCCGACTTAATGCATCAGCCACAACATTAGCTTTGCTAGGATGATACTCAATGGTACAATCATAATATTTTAACAATTCGATCTACATCTCATTTTCAACTCCTTCTGGCTCAACAAATACTTCAAACTCTTATGATCAATGAACACCTGAAAAATTTCTCCATATAGATAATTTCTTCAAAATTTTAAGGCAAACACTAATGTAGCAAGTTCCAAATTATGGACTGGATAATTAAATTCATGAGATCTCAACTGTCAGATGTATATGTTATTATTTTACTATATTGCATCAGTACACATCCTAAACCCTAGTGTGAAGCATCACTGTACACAACATAACCTCTAGAGCCAAATGGAATAGCTAACACCAGTGCTATAGTTAACTGATACTTAAACTCCTCAAAACTCCTCTAACAATCATCGTTCCATCTAAAAGGCACATTCTTTCTCAGAAGTTTTGTCAAAGGGGCTGAGATCAATGAAAACCCTTCGATAAACCTTATATAATAACCAACTAATCCACGGATACTCTGGATATCAGACACATTCCTTTGAGCCTCCCACTTCATCACTGCTTTGACTTTCCTTGGGTCAACCTGAATGCCCTGTTCGTACACTATATGACCAAAAAATACTACTTGATTAAGCCAAAATTTGCACTTACTAAACTTGGAATATAACTGTTTCTCGCT
Source organism: Erythroxylum divaricatum (assembly GCA_025434745.1). Lineage (NCBI taxonomy): Eukaryota > Viridiplantae > Streptophyta > Magnoliopsida > Malpighiales > Erythroxylaceae > Erythroxylum > Erythroxylum divaricatum. The sequence continues at coordinate 18,617 of JANTPM010000072.1, read as the reverse complement.
TATTATCTAGAGAACCAATCTCAGATGTGCAGTATGATCTTCGCTACTCTTTGAGTACACCAAAATGTCTTCAATAAAGACAATTATAAAGTGATATAAATAAGGTTGAAATACCTTATTCATTAAAGCCATAAAAGTTGTCGGGGCATTAGTCAATCCAAACGGCATTACCAAAAACTCGAAGTACCCATATCTTGTTCTAAATGCACTATTAGGAACATCAACCTTAGCTATTTTCAATTAATAATATCCCGATCTCAAGTCTAACTTTGCTAACACTTGAGCTCCCTGTAATTGATCTAATAAATCATCAATCCTCGACAATGGGTATTTATTCTTCACTGTGATCCGATTCAACTATCGGTAATTAATACATAGTCTTAGAGTTCCATCCTTCTTCTTTACAAACAATACTAGAGCTCCCCAAGGTGACACATTAGGCATGATGAAACCCTTATCTAACAACTCTTGTAATTGGGTTTTCAATTCCTTCAGTTTTATAGGTTCCATCCTATATAGAGTTATCGATATAGGAGCGGTACCTGAAACAAGGTCTATAGTAAACTCCGTCTCCCTTTTTGGGGGTAAACTTGGTAGTTGTGTGGGAAACACATCCAGGAAATCCTAACAACAGGAATATCCTGAATTGCTTGTTCATTCCGAGTGTCAACTATATGGGCCAAACAAGCCTCACATCCACCTCGGATCAGTTTCAACACATTCATAAATAAAATTAGTCGAGCTGGGACTACCTGACTAACTCTTTAAAATACCACTCTCAGCTAATTGGGAGATTCAAGAACCACTTCCTTAGTGTAACAATTCATTATAGCCCGATGAGCTGTAAGCCAATCCATGCCAAGATTTACATCTATTTCCTTTAACTGCAATACAATTAGATCAGCTTCTAACTCTGCCTGATCAATCCAATCTATACACCTTTTACAAACCTCGCCAACCACTGTTGTACTACCCACTGGAGTACTCACTTCTAACCTACGTTTCAGTATCTCTCTCTCACAATGCAATCTAGATGCTAGATGTGGTGTAATGAATGAGTGTGTAAATCCTGGATATACCAATACATATGCTTCAAATTGAAAATTATTCAACACACCTATTACATCATTTAGAGAGTTTTGTGCTTCCTATCTGGTGATGGCATAGTCCTTGGCTTGAGATTGCGGCTGGTTACTCCGCACCTCAGTCTAGACACTGGGCCCTACTGATTGAGTTCTACCTCTACCTCGGCCTCTCTGTGTAGACCTGCCAGCTCTACTTCGCTGAACCATTGTCTCTGTCATTGTTCCTCCTCTAGGTCTAGACTGTGATCCTAACATCTCAGTACAATCTTTGATCAGATGTTCTAACGAGCCATAACGAAAACAAGCTCCAATTTCCCACCAACATTCTCCACCATGTTTTTTACCAAAGTGCTCACACTTAGGTAGCTATTGAGACTGGTTGGAGGAAATTGGTCCTCTACCTCTCCTAGACTGAACAAATCCACCTCTTGATTGGGATCCAGATTATCTTGATTTAGACTAGAATCGGGATGATCTGTTTTAACATTTCTGAAGCTTTTGCTAGAATCACCTGAGATTCATCCTACCTCTTACCTCTAACCTCCTGTCTATGCTCTCCCTGACCATCCTTCAAAAACTGTTCAATTCTGATTGAGGCCATTTGGAGTTCTGCAAACTGCCCAAATTAGAAATGTTTAGTCTCGTTCTGATCTCCATATTGAAACTGCCTACATTTTTCTTCCTTTGTTGGGGCCAATGCAGTTTCATATCCCATTAGCTCATTGAATTTTATCTCATACTCTGCCAGTGTGAGCTTGCCTTGCTTCAAGTCTAAAAATTCTTTCATCTTACGATCCATATAAATCTTTAGCATATAGTTCTCTCAAAAAATCTTCCCAAGTCAAATTACAAGGTCTAGCAAAACAGTCTGGAATAGTTTTCCACCATTGTATGTGGGACCTTGTAGTAGTGAGACCGCATAATCAAATCTTTCATCTTCCTCATCGTCCATCTAGTTGAACACTTTTCCCTCTCTAACCAACCTTCTACCTCAACTGGGCTTGTACTTTCGTAGAAGTCTACAGCCCCCTGCTTTCTCAACTTATCATATCTTCTTTCTCGTCTTTTCGGAATTCTCAAAGGCATTTGACCAAACCCAGGTATAGGAGACTCTACATTGACTCCTACAGACTCCACGTCAATTGACTCTCTAATATGATCTCCTATGGAAGGTGACCTATAATAACCAACAATGTGATCACTTTTTGAATTTCTCACTATTTATCATATCTCAACTCATATTTGTCCCTAAAGATGCTAAACCATGCTCTGATACCAAAAATGCAACATCCCACTGCCATAAGGTATATACCCAAACATCCATGGACATTCAAGTACATATCTTATGATAATGATATGATAGAGCAAAACAAATCCAACTTACACATGGCATCAACTAACTTATTTAAAAGTCATCAAAGATGCCAACTTATTTACAAGTCATCAAATTTTAAAAACCATTAATTGCATTCATTCACAAAAACTTACATTGTTTTCCATTAAACAAATATTTACAAAACCTCATACAGGTTTCAACAAAAATTACAAAATAAAAGCTATAACTCTTCTAATGTTAGCTGACAAACCTCTAAGACATAACTTAGTCCAAAATGTTCCTCTAATCTAGAATAAGATACTAAGTCTCCTGTCCCATACCTAAAAAGACACGTTACAATTTTTTATAAGTTTTATGAACTCGATGAGAGAACCATCATTAATGATTTCAACCAGATCACACACACAATTCATATACTTCACAAATATTCATTCCGAACATGTATGTCCAAATACTCACATTATCATGGAACATCATGTAATCACTATGAATCATAACATATATATACAAATATAGATGCATATGAGACTCCAGATTTGTTATTATTGTTATAACTGAGTGCCTTTTACATACATATACAGATACTAGCCCATTGGGCTGAGTTAGAATAGAATCACGAAGTATAGCTCTATGTGAAAAATTAGTAATCATGGAGAAAAGCTCTACGTACAAGTGCTTTCATACTGACTACTCCGGTTACAATGCCTTTATTTTAGCATGTCTTTTATGAAATACATCAAATACCAAATATTCCATATATGACAGTCGCATATGATGCACAGTCAGAAACTCATAATCATCAGACCTAAGTTCGGCATTCAACTTTCGTTGAGAATACAAATATCATTCAGAATTTCACAACAATTCAGAGCACTTCCAATACGGACCCAGATATTAAACTCCCCAGACTTAAAGTCCGGAATTCATAACAAATCATAAACAGTTTATAATTGGAATTCAAACAAATTCAATCAATCCTAGGAAAATCATGTAGGTTAACTCACAGTACGCTCCAATATGCTATTACCTGGGTGGTCCAGCAATCTCTTACTGGCATCCAATGAGCTCCTCTTTATAATGCAAAACGCATTTACAAATATCACACTCTTGCACAAATGTATAAGTATTCTTTTATGCACATCAATGTATAGAAAGTATGCGTAATGCATATTCAATGACAATCCCGGGTATCTTATTGTGATCTTGTCACCATATCATTTAGATATCAAAACCCTCATTAATACCATTTGTACTAATAATTAAGACCATAATAAAACAATATGAAATCAATTTCATAACCTAATTGACCACTTCGAATTTTTCTAACAACTTGCTTTCGGATCAACTTTGCATAATCATTCTGATAAGGTAAATGACAAAATTAGGTATCACTTCCTACTAGAAATTTGTTCTTCAATGTTTAAGTTTCTAATGACACCCAAATCATTCAATTTGATTCAGTAATCGGAAAGCTATACTTCAAACATTTTCGGACTGTTCTTATTTTGAAATAGTATGTTACACTCAAGTTCCATCCGGCAATTGAATATCTTAAAGACTGAATTACAATTCGACTTCTTCAGATGATTTGTATCCCTATGTCTCTAGTTTACTCTAAATTAAATATCATCGCATTTTGATGTCAAGAGAAGAAGTTATTGTCAAAAGAAGTAGGACTATTTAGTTTGCAATTTCTCTCTAGTGTTCAGACTAGAAATCAAGTCACAATTACTATTGGAGAGCACAGTGACTTGATGTGACAAATAAACATCAGTCCAGAAATTAAACTCACGGGGGTGAAGGAAAAAATTCACGGGTGTGAGGAACAAAAGTCACAGGTGTGACAAATAAGGACAAAAATGTTGTGAACACATTCTGTCAGACCCATCCCACATTTTTCGCTCTATCTCTCTCAACTGATTTCAGATTGCTATGATTTTTGGTGGAGAGGTAGAGCAATGTGTTACGAGTCCAATTTTTTTAAGTCTCATGTAATCTGAACATCGGGTGAAGAAGTTATGACAAAAAGATTGAAGGATGTTCAGAAATAATGTCTTTAGAGAAAATCAAATCACCATCGTGCTGAAGCACGATCGTGCTTTTCGCTTTTCTTCTTCACCGAATTTCTTTTCTTCTTTTCCTTCCATTTTCCTTTTTATTTCCAAACTTACTCATTCCTAATTCATCTATACTGCATTTCTAACTCCAACTACAAGCTCTACAAAATCAGATTCAAATTTACCACTCAAATACCAAGAATTCGAAACTTTATATTCACTCCCTCTCTCTATTGTAAATTTTCCAAAAGTTAATTCTCACATCAATTAACTCAAATAACACTCAAAACAATTCTTCTAACTCATTTTTAGCTCATGGACACACACACACAATTCATAAATCCAAAATTGACACTTAAACATCAAAATTCAATTCTCACACATGCAATTTTCAATTTTCTTCATTTTATTTATCTATCTTACTTTTGTCTGAAGCATTTTTCCACCTTTTAATATATCAAGACCTTGCCCAATTTTCATTCTTTATCATCAAACTCATTTAAATTCACTTAAACTGATACTTAACAGATTCATGCATGTATAGTGACAACCCATATTTGGTTTTCTCTAAACCAGAACAGTGTATATTCATCAATTTTTTAGCCCTCTTCCATAACTCATTCCAACAACAGTAAAACATCATCAAAGTCACTTACTTGATTCAGCAAATAGTTCCATCAATGAGGGTGAATCAAACGCACGGAATGCTGGATAAACAAGATAGTGTTTTGGTGATGGTGTTTTCGGTGGAAAAATAAACAACAGAGGAATGAAAGAGCTGCAAAAATGGTTTTGCTTAACGTTGAACTATGTGGCTATTTTGCATGTATCACTTCTATCACTTAAACATGTCTGCTACTTATCATCACACATACAAGCCATTTGTCATATATATATGTTGCCACGTGTCACACTATAATTCGCTCATAAATTAATATTTTTTTTAAAATTTACCAAAATTTTCAAAATATCCTAAACATACCAAAATTGCCAAATCACATTTTAATCGCATTTAATAACTCAATTATACCTGAGAAACATCAATGAATGCATGTACAATCATATGAATGTGCAAAAATGTGCATGTCATGTTTAGCTTATGCATGATGTGTATTTTCCTAATTTCTCAATACTTTCTCATAATTCACAATTTTAGCCTTAACATAGGTAATGAGATGTTGCATAGGAGTCATAAAATTAGGTCGAATTTCAAGAGAACTAAAAACTAATTTCTTAATTTAACAAAATAAATTAGAGGTTTATGATTAATTAAGTAATTTACTAAAATTAACAAGGAGTCAAAATAAATCAACTAAATATAAAAGTATGAAATTCAAGAGTCTTAAATCTGATTCAAGGAAAAGATCTTATCTAATTGTAGCCTTGATCATTAGTCTAAAAAGAAAAATTTTCATAATTCAAGCAATTAGTTCAAACATATTCATATAGCAATAATAATTCTTAAATTTTCCTATTTTAATTGGTTCAAACTTAGCATTAAAACTGAAACTTACCATCAATCGACTGCGTATGGCATCATTCTATATCAATTAAATGATAGCAATAAGCTTAGTGAAAAAGACTAGATCCTAAATTGAATAATTACGATAGTTACAATTGTTCAACTTAGTTATCTTGTTTCTTATAAGTTAAACATTCAATTTCATAAATAACCTACTTGTACCAATCCTTTATGACAATTATGGATCACTGAATTTATGGATAGCTATAGAATAATCAACATCAAATTAACTTTTTAATTTAGTTAATATTAATTATTCATAAAGTTAAGAATATAGAACGAGAAATACTTTAATTAAAACATGAATATCAACAAAACCTCACAAGGTTACAACTAGATTTTTAAATCTCTTTGAATCAGAATAATTGAGTTTAGCCATACATGACTTTAGTTTTAACACCAAAAATAGAAGAAAGATGAAAGATTGAAAGAAAACTAAAAAGAAACAAAAGAGAGAGTGTTGAAGAAGGTCAAAAATGTTTTCTCCTTCTATATTGCAAATATTCCTATCTAAAATAAATCCAAATATTTACAGAGTAAGGATGGAAAAATTTCCTAATTGAATTCTAACTCTTGGAATGAGTCCAAAATTAGGCGTAATCTTATCCATTGCAGTAATTTATCCACTTTTTTCAAAATTCATAATTTTGACTAATAATACTTCAATTTTGATGCAATTTCGACTTTTCATCTCTTAAAACAAAACAAACAATAATTTTCCTATTTAAGTACACACACACACACACACACACACACACACACATATAAAATTCCTATTAATATAATCAAATAACATCTTATCATGCAATAATATGACCAAAATTTCTATGAGAAGCGAATGCAAGATTTTCTTGTAGGAGCTCCCCTACCTTCTTATGCTTTCTTATCGTCCTATGAAATCGTCTGCTATGGCAAACTAAAGCAGTTGCAAAGTAGGAGCTTTAGTGTCTGTTTGGATAGACTTATATCAGTAGAGTTTTTGTCAATAGAACTTTTCTAAAAAGAACTTTTTTAAAAAGTCAGTTGACTATTTGGCTGTCATTTTAAAAAAAGCTTCATACAATAGACTGTTTGACAACATAAAAATAAAAAGCATTTTAAATTTTAACTATATTTTATTTTGTAATAAAAATTATTTATGCATATAAATACTTTTTAAAATATATTAAACAATATGCAAAGTATAATATATTAATTATTATATAATTTTAAACCATATAAAACATAAATAAAAATATATCTAATCAAGTATTTTATATGGATTATAATATAAGTAAAACTAATATAAAAATAAATACTAAAATATATAAAAATGTCAAATAATATTATATAAATCTTAAAATAGACGTGAAAATATGTTTGTGGGAATTGTGAGAATTATGTGTAAAACATAATATAAATAGGATTAAAAAATAGGCTCATTAATTGATCTGAAAAATATACCTAAAAAAGTGCTTTTTTGAAAAGTTTCAAATTTGAGCTTCTCAAAATGCTATATTTTAGCTTCCAAAAAAGTCATTTCTAAAAAAAAATACTTTTATATTTTACAGCCAAATACTCAGTTTTCTTAAAAATAACTTTTGCAGTAGAAAAAATACTTATTTACCCTCCAAAAGTTAAACCAAACAGGCACTTAATCTGATTTAATAGACGAAGAGAAGATTATAAATACAGTGAGGATCCCAATCCTCTGAGTTGGGTTCTTTCTAGTTACTAGTTCGTTATTGTCTCAATGAGTTGGGTAAGTACAAGAAAGTTTTAGGAGTGCATATTTATTAATGCCATAATGCAAGGTATGGCATGTAAGCCATCAGGGTCCCCTATTTCTTGCCATACTCGAAAGTAATGCTTGCATTTTGTCGAACAATTACATCTCGAATGCCCGGGGATTAGAAGTCTCTTTTATTACCTCAAGTTTGTGAAATTAGGCTTAGTTAGGGGAAAGCCAAAAGTCGAAATTCAAAGTAGTTAAAACTTCATTAGATTTCAATATATTTGCCACAATATCAAGTCATTCCTATGTTCACTTGAGTCGTCTCTTTCGCTCCTTTCGTGTCCGAATTTAATTCGTCTTTTCGGTCTCTTCTGCTTGGACATTCAGTTACGAAAGAAAGCCTGCAAAGTTTTCAGTGACGACTTGCGGCCAGTTCGTCTGTTTCTATTGGCTCTTTTGTTACCTCTCTCTTAGGGGTAGGGAAATGTCTCAGTCCAAGAGTCGCTTGCATTATTTGCATTTATGTACTTTGTAAGTGTGCTACTATTTGTTTGTCTAGGGTCGGAAAGGACATGATCAATTCAGAAGAAAACATGATCAATTCAGAAGAAAAGTCTACGTCGCCTTCTGTACGATGATTTGTATGGCAAACGGGCAAGAGAAACTGTAAAAACATTTACAAGACACGTCTACTCGAAGAACTGCAACTTTGTCTTGCATGTGGACTTGATCGTAAAGCTTTCTTAACAACTAATCAAGTTTTTCTGTTATTGCTCTATCAGAAAAACTTTATATGGAATGACATTTCCATATAACGTTAAGTTGACGTTTGTATGGAAGAAAATACAATGTAATGAATGACAATACATGTTTAAGACTGACTTTATATACATTGCTGTCTCTACATGTATATGGCTTTCCAATGTTGAGGTCATTTTCACATCTAATTATGTTATACCAATTAACCTGGCAAAATTCTCCGTTTCCTTTATTCATTTCTCATAGGTTACTCAAACCGTATTTACACAATAGACAACCTAGCAAAGGAAATATTGCATCTTTTTCATTTAGAAACTAGCAACCAGATCTATTTACTAATATCACCAAGTCCAAAAGCATTACGAGGCAACATTTCGACAACACTACAAGTCTACTGCGCATGAATGTCCTTATCTTACAGGCCATTGATGTGAACAGAAAGAACAGTCTCAGTTTCCAACTAAAATACAAATCTGTAACTTATAGCCATATTACATACACAGCAAAGCAATTACGATGACTGCATCATAGCCACGTGGGCTAGCAGCTGCTTTCTTCAGTTCTTGAGAGGAAGGAACTCAAAGAACTTGTTTGGACTGAAGTTGGTATTGATAACTCTGATGGGTAGATTCTTGTCCTCCTCGATGTCATTAACTAGGTAACAGTTATCCCCTCTACGGCATGGAAATAGCTGAAGGGTCTGGACCTCTCTGGTTTCATCCTCCAGGTAGTTATCGTGATTCTCTCTGTTGTTGGGTTTAAGTGAACTTTTCCCCTGATGAAGGTTTAAAAGTTCTATACTCGTGGTGGTCGATGAGTTTATGGACTGGATAGGTCTCCAATTGGCGTAGTCTTCTTGATCTGTACTTCTTTCCTGCAATTCCTTCTCTTTAAATAGTGACCAACTGTGTCTTGATGAAACAAGTCCCTTAGCAAATACAAGCATCAAAATGTATACCCAAAACTCTATGACGTTCCATATAACATATATAAACAGGACGAGGAATATATAATTATGCCAAAGACCCTAATCAGTTTACCTTTCACCCTTTTGAGCGAACCTAACGATAGTTTCTTCTAGTTCTAACTTGTATTCCTTCGATCATATAAAGTTCAAGCTAACTACTTGAACCTCTTTCTACCATTAAAAAACACATTAAGGTGGGATACAGACCTCTGAAGCATGTGGGAAGCCTGTAGGAATTGCTATCCTCTTTAACTGCTCAAGTTCGAAGACTGTTTTCGGAAACCCTAGAAAAAGAAAGCAACGGATAAACAAAAGAGAAGTTGAAGAAAAGATTTATGTTTTCCTTAGTAAAAAATAGAAAAAAATGAAGATAGCAACAAGCTACACACGCTTCCATATGCCTCTCGTATCCTTGCAATCTTGTAGAACTCTACATACTTCCAGAAATGGTGCTGGGACCATTGTTCATATCGTTAGACTCATTCCACCGCACACAGTAGGCAGTAGTTAAGAAGAAAAGGGGGTGAAAAAAAATCTGGGTATGATTGTTACGAAGGGTACCTGATTCTTTCATATCCATAGTTTGTTTGCCATTGTCATTCTGAACTTGCCGACGACGTTTATATCTCTCTCTGGCTTTGTGGTTTTGGAACCAATAATAAACATTCTTGCCTTCAATTTTCCCAAGCCTACGAAGGGTTGCAGCTATCTTTTGGATTTGTTCGGTTGTTGGTGTTCGTATCCCTTGTTTATATATTGCTTCAAGTGCTAGTAGCTGCTCTGGTGTAGGGCTCCACCGACCCCAGCTCGTTGTTTGCTCGTTCAATTCTTTATCAACTCCTAGATCGCCTGCACTCTCAGTTTAAGTTTATACATGCAGTCACTGTTCATGAGACATATATAACTGGAGATGCACGCAGTAGGTCTGCAATCATTAAAGGGGACGTACCCATTTGATGAACATCTAGTCCTGGGAAAGTAGCTGCAGTGGAACCGAAGGGATAAGGAGAGGCGGATATTGATCCGGTGTTAGTTACGGTAATACTCGCAGCAGCATCAGACTTATGGCTTTCGGATACTTATCAAAAGTTCCCTGAGGCTTAAAGAACCACCGGTGTCCTGCTTAATACAGTAGCCACCACCAACCTTTCGTACCCTTTCGCACTATAGATTATTTGGCAACTCGGCTCCATGTACCCTTCAGGAAAAATGTGGAAAAGTGTGAATTCATAAATAGTAAAAAATTATATTAAAATAAAATTTTAAAAAATTATTTGATAAATAATTTGTGAATTTCAGTAATTATAAATAATAAAAAAATTATATTTTTTAAAATAAAACTTTATTTATTTGATAGTTATAATCACTAAAATCCTTTAATTACTGATGTAGCGCTGATTCTTTCTCTCTTTACCCCTTAATTTTCTAAAACCACACCCCCACTTTTTCATCATATTTGTGGTTGATGTTTTATTAAAATAAATCGGAAAATAATTAAAAACTAGAAAAGTGAGCACTTACATATACATAGATATGCTATATATTTTCAGTTCATAGTAATCATCGTTCAGATATTGCATTTATCGATCTTTTGAATCATCATTTCTTAGTAACCTGATATCATTTAATAATGATGATCTTTTAAGCAAAGCTTAGTTACGTAACATAATCAATGTTCAGTAGTAGAATAAACTAATACAAACAAGCGAGGCAACTTCAGATTTTGCTAGTCCTCGGCAAGTGCTGCTTGCAAATTTAGGCAAGGCAACACTTCTTACAAGGGTAATGCTCCAACTTCTGAAATACAACGCAAGCAAAGGATTTCCAGAAGAAAGATGGAATGAGTGCCGCTTCCATTGGCAAGGATACAATCGACAAGCTAGTTTGATTAAACATTTGGTTTATTTTATCTTATGCTTCCTTTTTGTACAGATTGTGCCAATTCAATAGCTATCCAGCAGAATAAAATTTCTACATTTCCCATCTGCTCAGCTTGCTAGGGATTAATACACGATACACGATACACGATGGCAATTGAAATCTTAGGAAATCCAACGAATAGTTGGATAACCAAACAAATGAAATTGCTGGTCTCCCTTGCCGGGCCAAGATGGCAATCATAACACAAGTATGCTGGTTCACAAGTATACGTGGCCTGCTGCTCTTTGCATGATTGAATCGTATGTCTAAATTATAGGGGTTACTCAAGAAGTTTGTTGCAGGTACCAACACCAATAGCGGCAGCCAGATGCCAACCCGCATGGAGGAAAGGAGTAGTGGGGAACATATCATCAGCAATGAATAGAACACCTCCCAACATTGATGACATCTTATGGACTTGATGTGCCACCCTCAACTCTGGCTCCTCTAATGCTCGTTTTGCAAATGCTACCTATAATCCGCAACCAGAGTCAAATTCAGTTAGTTGACCCATTTTCAAATAAAATTTCCGGAAGGAATGCCAAACAATAGACAAATTTTCCCAGAAGGTCCCTTTAAATTTGCGAATCTATCACATCAATGAGTTAACCAATTAAAAACATCTACTTACGGTCAAATACGAATATTGTACAGTGTCACTAAGGTGAATCATGAAATGATTACAGTAAATGACCAAATGAGATAATATGCATTGCGGGTCATTGCCAAGTTTGAGTAGTGTGGCAAAAGAAAACTTGAAGAGGAATGACTCCTAATACATCAACACCACAACAGAGGCAAAAGTTTCAGAGGAAATGCACATTAAGTCCACCAGCAGTTAATAAAGATAACATTTGAACAGCAATAGTTTGTAACATGGAGAATTACTAATGAGATTACAAATTATCAAAATCATGGATTAACACCAAGGCAGCTACCTCCATCATCCCTGTGTGAACAGCTGAAACCATCAGAGGCTGGATGGGCAATAAAGCTGCAGATGCTGCCATCAGGAACTTCGGGTTCTCATTTCTAAGGGCCCCTGACAAACACTGCAAAATGATGTCAGTTCTAAATCTAAGTCAAATAAGTTCTTTAAACTCCTTAGACATTATTTAAATGGTAAACATTACCAACAAAGCAAAGAAAAAGCCGAAAAGTTTTTGAAAAAGGTAACTGCTAAACACCATTTCAGACTTTCTTCAATCTTTACAAAGATTCAAAGCATAGGAAAACTAGGCAAAGTCATGGGCATATATAACATGTAAAGTCTGTAAGTTCCTACTACTTAATATTCCAGAGCAGATGAAGCAAACCTATGAATCAGAAGTCTTCTCTCCCATTAATGATACACCATACCTAATGAGTGATTTCTTTTCTCTTTTGTACATGTAAAAGCAAGCATGATAAGAATGAGGCTAGCTATTTGACAGATATACTGTGATTTGAGAATTAAAATTTCAAACCTTTTCTAATACGCACAGCTAATTAAGTAGGAGCTAAAAGATAACAGAGAAATTTGGTAACTGACAAAGTGTCATTCCTTAGCAAGGATTGAAAGCACGAATGGAGAAACATTGAAAGACAAAGGCAAACAGTAATTTATGGCTAGTATCAAACAGAAGAGATAGTTGACGATAAATCAAATTGATATTATAAGCCAGATACATAAGAAAGATCAACAGCCAAGGATTTGCAGGATTATTTTGTCAATTTCTTAATGTTAAACAAGCAAATGCACTAAGAACAAGTGAAGAACACTTGGCAGTGCCTTCATCCCCTTATTTTGCTATACACTAGTGTCTAGGAAACTGATGTCATCCCGTAGCAGTCAAATGACAGTTGGAGTTTCCAGCAAATTAAACCAGCCAAGTAGATCAGAGGAGTCGGAAGCATCAAATTTAGTCTCAGACAGATTTTGCATATAAGATTTTCTGTCAGATAGTTTAAAACTTGCAAAAACAATGGGTTAATTCTGAGGACATACCATTGTTGCGGTGGCTATCATTGTATAGTCAAACCACCTCAAATATTTTCTTAGTTTTCCTCTTGATGCATGATAAAGACTTGAGGCAACTCCAACTCCAATTAATGAGTTAGCATATAATTTAGTATTTAGGTTTTTCCTGGATGCACAGCAGAGTAACAAGTCAGACAAAATATAATAGTCAAGTAAGATTGTGTAACAAACTCACAGAGACAGATAGCAATATATCAGAAAGGGGAAAAGAGAGAGAGAGAACCTGGGAGCCTGGAGTCCAAGCGCAATAAAAGGAAGGGAAGTAAGCACATTAGCAATGCTTTCTGTGACATTTTGATCACCTAGTGAAAGAAAAGTTTACATAAGTTCAGTCAGCACATTTAAAACACACGGCACAAGCACATTTCAGAATGCTATGATCTCTTCATAATACCATGCATGCAAGTCTTTATGGGCCTCAAACATCCTGGTCTTTGCTGCCATACTCTCCTGGAGAAGAAAAGAGAAGAAACAAGTTCAGTTGTTGAGACTCACTAATTAGACTCTTATGCTTATTTCCATGCTACGAAATTAAGGAAAAGCTTTCACATTTTAACTTGATAATCTTACAAAGAGCAATTTTTACAAGCAGATCTTGATTCAGGTGTTGCACTTACTGCACTAATACCCACTGATTTGCTTTATCAGTGGAACTTTTACATGTTGTTCGACAGTAGTCCCCCTGCTGAGTGAACTCTTCCAAAGAGAATGGTGAATGTGGAATTACATGTATTCCATGAACATTTTCCAGGGATTTTCTAGAATTTGACGTGCTCTGTGGACTCATAATGCTGAAAGGAATTGTTGCCAGCAAAATAGCTGGCAACAATAGCAGAAAGTAACCCTGCTCAAAGTCTGAAAAGGCAATAAAATATCAGTCCACTTAACACCAACGGCAACATGGTTTCTTTTCATTTTATGGATGTGTACCAATAAAGGAAAAAATAGCACAGATTGAAGAGCTGTAAACTTTATTTCTACGTGTAAGCATATCGGCGAAATTTTGTTTTACAACTTAATCAATATGCAGCTACAAAGGGAAATTCCCAGTCTTTCATTGTTTCCCAAATGCATATAAGAACAACATTGTCTAAATCCTGAATAGCCTTCAATATGTAACGGGTATAATTAAATAGTTGAAGTATGCTTAAGGTTTCTACTTCATCACAGTTAAGGAATTAGTGACTAAAGAACATTTTGGTGGTACCTCAAGTGATTAGGATTGGTTACATGAATCAATTCCTACCAACCAATTTTACCAAAGGCAATCTTCTCCAAACGATATAATTTACACAGCTGAACCATTTTTGACTCTATTTTCCCCATCCACCAGTAGCTGGTATATCATCTACACTCCTATGGAAGGAATGAAAGATAAATCATCATGGTCTTGTGTTTTTAAATGTAGAGGAGGAACTCAGTAAATCTTCTCCCTCACCTCACCTTGCGAACCTAAGCGAATCCCAACCATATGAACCAAAGTTCAACTTCAACCTAACCTAAGAGATCAACAAGCTAAAAGAGACCACGGCAAACCACTTTTTTTTTTTTTCAATTATATGTCAGTGCACTGAGTGGAAAGATCCATATGCCGTCAAGTTCTTAATCAATTTTAGGACCCTGTTACATGACCCGCCAACTTGACCCTCCTAACGTTCTAAAATCAATTATTATCAGAAAAAAGATAACTGGAAACTTCAGAACCTACTACCGATCGGAATCATTAGAAAGTTTTTTTTTTTTGTAAAATGTATAAATTTACTTTTGATTCGTTACTTGGAAGGTCTTGGCAGATATAAAACTACAATAAGAATTAGGATGTTTCCGAGGGGCTCAGATTAAAACTCATTCCAGTAATCATCAATAACAACATATTATAAAGCAAAGCAAAGCAGCAGGAGAACATATTTAAAACCAAGCATTACAAACCCCAGATGCATAGATCCTTCATCCAATGAAAGCTAACATCAGAAAGTAATTACAAAAACAATCCTTCTCAACTGCGTGTTGCAGAAAAATCTAAGCATTCCAAACTAAAATTCACCAGGGAAACAACGAAACCACAACCCAACAACAAGAAAACGCAAAAGAGTAGACAAAATCCAGGTACACAAATACCAGTCAGAACATTTAGACACAGGAACACAGAAACACGAACAGAAGGGAAGAAGAAGAGTACCAAGAAAAATGCATATAGGCACTGGAAGAGGAAAAACAAGCAATGTAGAGGGCGGGATTTAGGACAAAAGGGGGAAAAATAGAAGTGGAACTTTGAGGAACAAAAGAATATTTGGGAGGGAGATGCCAATGAATCGCACGAATCTTCCCTTTTATTTTATTTCTTGACAAGCATATTCCAACTCTCTAATCAAAAATTGACACCTCAGTTTCGTCCTCTTCTTATGCTGTATTGCTCTGTACTTCCCAACTAAACACTAATAAAACCGAACTCATGTCGTTGATTTTTTGTGACTAAATTAAGCACTTGGAAAGAAAGCGGATAACGCAGCTTCCACGTAATTCGTCAGAAAAATCTTATTTGATAGCGTTAAAATTTGTGGATTATGATAAATTAGTTTGATGATGTTGTAAGAGGAATTATTTATATCTCAACTAGACAATAGCTAGAATTCATTTTTCTTCCATCTTTTTAAGTGATTGGAGTTGGCATTTTAATTCAAGTTTGATTTGATAAAAAATTAATAAATAAGTTTAAATTAATCAATTTTTAGATTAGACTTTAATTTTAGTTTAAAATTTTGAATTTTAAGTTTAAGAAATCCAATTTTATTTAAATTTAATCCAAACTTAATATAAAGTTTAATTTAACTTTAAACATTTTATTTTGGTCAAAAATTTATTCAAGTTTATTTAAAATAGTGACTCCAATTTAAGCCTTTCATATTAAATGAATGTATTCATATATTCCTTGAATATTGAGTCACTTAAAGTTTTTAATTCTTTAAAATTAAACATTTGACATTTTAAATTTTGTTTCATAAATAACAGTTTTAAAATTATATATTTTAAAGACTTTATTAATAATTATTTATTTTTAAAATAATTTTAAAATTTAAATTAGTTATAAAAATAATATTAAAAATTAATTATTCATAATTTTATTACTAAATAAAAATACATAATAGGTAATTTAAGTTACGAAAAAACAAGATTAAAAATCAAAAATCAAGTTTTATATATTTTCATAAGTCATAAAAACTAGAATAAATCAAAATTAACAACTTAACTAAACACGATTTTTTACTAAATTTAAAAATAAAAATAGAAAATCGAACCGAAATATAATCAAATGTACCCTAACATTTTTTTAAACGTGTATGAATTAAACTATAACTTTTAATCCCCTAAAACTTTCATCTATCAAGCTCAGCTCTTTAGAAACTCAATCCCCCTAAAACATCAATATGATCAAAGCAAACTGGATTTATGGAACTACTTATTCTATCAAGAGTCCTAGTAAATAATAAATTTAAATTATTAAAAAATTATAAGAAATTATATCTAACTTAATAATGATAATAAGATACCTTTCCCAAAGCTTTAAATTGTATCAAACAAAAACTAAGTAGCTCAATTTTTGTACTCCAATCTATTCTTTTCTTAGAATGGATGAATTCAGATATACTTTAATTCCTTTTACATTCTTTTGCACTCACATATTGACTTAAAATTTGAATTGCAAACTTTTGTAATTTTAGAATACCACTTTTCAATTGGTCCCTCCAAGTAACTATAAGACAAAAAAAATCATTATAAACAAAATAAAGTGATGACTAATTTTCAACAAGTAATAAAAGTGAACAAACATATACTTGGATTAAGTTTGTCTCTCTAGTAAATAGCAATTAGCATCCCAAAATCATCGAAAGTATCTTTCTAAATATCAATTTGTGAGCTTATGAGATCTTGCATCATGTCGTGGGTAACAATTATTGTAATAATTAATAACATTCCTTTATTAACTTCACCTTTCTTTGCAAACTTGCTATGAAATAAACACTAGGATTTAAAAATGCCTAGCTACAAATAGTAGATAGTAAAGTTCTCTTTCTCATCTCTCGTTGATGAATACAAGAGAAGATGTGTACAAAGAAGGTCTATTTTTTAAATTGACCTTGAATGCTTCCTTCACCATCTCTATGGTATTATAAAAAAATCCCATTATTACCTTCTTGTCACTATCAGTCAGATGAAGTACCATCTCCAAAGGCACACAAACTTAAATGATGAATTGACATAGGGATCAAAATTCATTATCTAAGTACAATTATAAAAACCTCTAATCTAACATTAGACCTGGTATGCTAAGATACAACTCACTTATCACTTGTAAATATTTGTCTCAACTTTTTCTTCATCAAAATAAAACATTAAAGTGATAATCTTATAACAGTAGGACCAAATAAATTCCTACCATTTGTAAAATCCTTTTTCATTAAATTTAGGACCGATACATAATTCTAGATTAACTTAGTCACTTTTTTGCTTTCTATATAGTCTCATTAATAGTGGGAAAATATCTAGCATCTTTTATATTTTCCAACAATACGTTAATGCAATGTACAACACAAGGAATTCAATAAAAGAATTATACTTGCTTTACAATCTACTTCCAGCTGCTTTATAAGTGGAATCATTATTAATATTAAATTGAACAATATTTTCTAACCCAATTTCATTCTCAGCTTCATCAAATATCTTAAATAGAGTATCAACATTCTTAATAAGGCCAGATGCATCAATAGACTCCAAAAAGATTGTCCTCTTTACAAAATAATCCAAACAAATTAATAATAGGTTCTTGTCTTCTATTTATCCAACCTTCACACATGATCGAACACCAAAAAGTAGCCCAAGTGATTGTTCTTTCATCTAAATAACTTTTAATTTCATAAACAAAGCTACTCATAAGTTTATTTCTATAGTCAGCAATTAAAGGAGATTTGTATCTTAGATTGTAAGAGGCAATCACATCTACCATAGGCTGATAATAATAAGACTAGGTAGCATGAAATACTATACTTGAATCATACCACTATCTAGTTATTGCCATATCCATATTATAAGCTACTTCTCTATATTGTAAGGCACTATAGATTGTGTTAGAGTAGTGCCCTAAAGACAATCGCCTTTAGCGCATTTTGTACAAAGTTGTGTACATACTTTATGAATAAATAAAGAAAGACATATTTCATTAATTTGATGTTCATTATTTA
>JANTPM010000071.1:44794-67097 GCA_025434745.1 Erythroxylum divaricatum | reverse complement strand
TTCCTGCAGTGAGAGTTCGTGATCAAGTGCAGCGATGGATCACAGGTCGGTCAGCTGGGGTGACTTCTTTTGGGACATTGTTTTTGGGATGACTTAGTATAGACTTTTATATCAGTTTCCTTTTTGAGATGTATTTAGCCTGTAGGGAACTGATAGACTGGTCTATATTTTGGGAATTGATATTGTGAAATGAAAGAATGTTATGGTTTTAAATTCTAGTGATTTTCATATTGTGGACTTTATTGTATCGATGCCATGCGAGTGTTTAGTGATTGTCTTCGTAGTAGTACTTCCTTATCGTGGGATATGTGTCGGAACGACCCACGGGCGTCCCGGTGTGTACCCTACAGTGAGGGGGCGCTACAAGGTGGGCATTTGACTTTCGGAGATAGAAAGAAGGCTTTGGTAATTGGTAGAGGAATATTATGCATGAATGGATTGTCTCCCTTTAAGGATGTGCTCCACGTCAATGGACTAAAAGCTAATTTGGTAAGTATAAGCCAACTCTATGATGATGGTTTGTTAGTTAAATTTACAAGGGATAAATGCAAGGTGCTAATGGAACAAGGAGAAGGCATTGCGAGTGGAAAGCAATCAGTCGACAACTACTATATGTTGCAAGTCACAACCACCTATAATTCCACCTCACATGATAATAACATAGATTTATGGCATCAAAAGCTTAGGCATGTAAACTATGAACTTTGTAACAAGTTGAAGAAATTGGAATCGAAAATGAACAAAGAAAATACATCAATCTACAGTGCGTGTCAAATAGATAAGCAGATGAAAGTGCCACACAAAAAGGTTAGACATGTTACCTCATCACACATAGTTGAATTAATTCACATGGATTTGGTTGGTCCAACACAAAATGATTGTATTGGTGGAATTAGATATTTTTAAAACTATGTTGATGATTATTCGAGATATCCTTGGATATCCATTTTGAAAGAAAATTTAGATGCTTTCAAAGCTTTTAGAAGCCTATGTGTGCAAGTTATGAATATGAAAAATATGGTTGTATAGAGAATTCGATCGGATTATAGAAGGGAATTTGAGAGTACAAGATTTAATGACTTTTATAAGGAGTATGACATCATACATGAATTTTCAACACCTAAAACTCCACAAAAAAATAGAGTTGCTGAAAGGAAAAATATAACACTTCAAGAAATGACCAAATCGATGTTGAATGGAAGAAAATTGTCTATGCATTTTTGGGAGTCAATGCAGCGTGTTACATATGTAATAAAGTTTACCTTCAAAGCATCTTGAATAAGACATCATTTGAATTTTGGAAGGGAAAGAAACCATATTTAAGTTACTTTAATGTCTTTGGCAGTAAGTGCTACATTATTAGAGATTAGGAAAACTATCACACCCACATACCCCCTAGAAGGATATATGGACGCCACACAAATTAATACAAACAAACCAAGCATTCGATGTCTTCCATAAAACAATTCAGGAAAACGTAATTATATTATATTGAACATAATACAAACTTCTTTTAAATCCCAATCCAAGCTGAAATATAGTTATTACAAACTTCATACAAATTCAAATTCATATACATTAGATACAAACCAAAATCAAACTTAAAAATACATTTTGATCAAAATAAATCTCAGATTCCTTTGGCCATTGTGGTTAACTTGTCCTAGCCTTTAAAAACGTCTCTCAAAACCTACACAAAGCAATTCTACCATGCTAAGCATATAGCTTAGTGAGTAATAACTAAACTATGCGTAAATTGACAATTAATCATACTGAATCAAGTTATAGCATAAGCATTCATTAAAAGTTTGTCCTAACGAACAATTCAGACATCATGAATTTTCAAAACAGTTTTCATAGATAATAAGATTGAGTATCAGAAGAAGGCATAATCCCTTCAGATCCAAACATAATTTTGTTTATGTCAAAATCAAACATATTTGAGAATACAAAACCAAATAATTGCTAATCCATCAACAGAAGTAGGTAACGGGACTTATACAGGAGATACCATGATTGGTATCATAAAATAGAAGAGACTTACGTCTCAACAACATAAGTCACCGAAGTGTCTATGACAGGAGACACCAAAGTGTCACAAAAGCAGCTGCAGACGCTTCTAGGCATGCCTATTTACCCACTACTAGGACTTAACAGTTTTGAAAGCAGAACAGGTTCACACATTCAACAACTCGGACATTCCCAATTCAACACACACATATAACATAAGTCAAATCAATCCAGTATCAAACAAAACAAATGAAGATGAGATTGTCTTATATTACTCACAATAGCTCCTTTTTCACTTATCGCCTTGAAGTCCCAGCAATACCTGGAAGCAGTCATTCGACGTGTTAGTCTATATGCAATCACATATAGTTTTATATTATTACATTGCTCAATTAATCGAATAAGCACATTTAAGAATGTATCATGCAATATGCATGTTCAATGACAAATTCTCGGATATATTTCCTTACTAAAATGATGTAAACATCAATTGTACTTCAAAAGTTTCAAAATTCATACATTCAATTACTATTCCAACTTCTGCTAGAAACACCACATTCAAGTCAACTTTGAATAATCAATAAGATTAATAAAATGATGTATTTCTATAACAATTTCTTCCATACAATTGTTTCTTTTTGTCTTAAGTTTCTAATGATACCAAGATCATACAATTTGGTTTATTATTCAATGAGTTATGTTAAAAAACACCACAAACTATGTACATTTGAAATTTTGGATAATGCATGATCATGCATTCAATTTTTACACCTCATAACTCTCAATTCCAATATCCAAAAATTACAAACTTTACACCAACCGAAAGTTAAAAGCTGATTTGGCCTACATCAATACAGTCCTTTCAATCACAATAAGACATGATTTCTACCCTAGTAATGCTACAGCTGAAGCCAAGACTCACTTTCATGCTACATTTCAAGATCTTTAAGGACATAATTCAAATTCAATTTCTTCTTAACATTTGTATCCAAATTTTTCTAGTTTATTTTTAATAAAAATGATCTTATTTAGAGCTCTACGGATCAAGTTATAATCAAAATACTGAAACATATTCACTATAATATCTCCATTTTATAATATTCCAGTACATACCCGCACTTTGAGTCAATCAATCTTTTTCTAATCAATTTAGATGGCTCTATTGGTTCAAGTTCCAAGTCAACTGGAGATCGAATGACAAAGATATCGCTAAAAGAATCAACACAGTTTGATTTTGGAAAAAAAAACCTTCGGGTGCAACTCCTCTTCTCTTCTCTCTCTAGCTTAACAAAACACAGATTTTTCTTCTTCTTCACTATAAACTGCAGAATTCTTCACTCTTCTTCATACTAATTTATTTATTCCTAGCCTTATATTCTATCTTTCTACTCTAATACAATTTTAAAACAATTTAAATGCAAGCTTATATGGTATTTACCCAGAAAACCAAAACTTCACACCTGCTTTGTCTCACTACTGTAAGTTTGTTTTTATAAACAGCAACAACCCATAAACCAAAACAAAACCTGTAGCCACTTACGCATGCATCCATCCACAAGCCTACAAACACCATCTATACTACTCCCCTTTCAACTTAACAACACAAAACAACTCAAAAATCCAAGGTTCAAACTTAAACATCAAAACTAACATCTCTCACGCATGTTCCCTATTTTTTGCATTTTTCACCATGTTTCTATAATTCTTCATTCTAACCACCAAATTTATTTCTTCCCATATCACTAGTGCATGAACCCATATAGAAAATACTAAAACATCATCAAATGTATTCATGAAAAACTTACTTGATTCAATGAAATTCTAGCTCAAACATTCAAGATTTTCTCATTCTCTCAAGCAAACAAACATTAACTCAAATGTATACTCATCTTCAGTTAGTGCTCTAGCAGTTAAGAGTTAGAAACCAAATACATAAACATGCATAACAAGTAGTTTCGGTGATGGAAGAAAAGAACAAAGAAGAGTTTTAGTTGGTGTTTTTGGTGGTGAAGAAGAGATGTGAGCTGCAAAAGTGTTTTTACTCAACACCTAACTACGTGGGTTAACAATTCAATGACACCTAGCACTCATGCATGTGGGCCATGTGTCACCCTCCCATTTGTCTCTTATTCTATTTTTTTGTCCAAAATATTCCAAAATTTCAGAAATTCCTAAAATTCACCAAAAATTGCAAAGTAATCATGATATGCTCCAAACAAATTTTCGACATATAAAAACCACAATTCTCATTTTAATCAAAATTTTAAAACTAATTATACCTAGAAATGTCAATAAATGCATGTACACGTCTTTACATATGTCAAAAATATTTATTTACATACATATGAATAATCAATAATGCATAAGCATACAGTACACTTTTAATTCCCTCAATATTCTAGCCCCAAACATGGGATGTTACAATAACTTAGAAATTTTCAGAGCAAAAGTGATGAAGGAATCTTCATTGGTTATTTAACTCACAGTAGAGCTTACCCAGTGTATAATCCAAGAATCAAAAAAGTGCTAGAGTTCATAAATGTTATGATAGAGGATGTATCTCTGTTGAATGATCAAGTGGAAAAAAAAACACCCATAGAACTGATCCTCATAATCAACTCAAACAAGCAACGAGACAAGATTGAAGAATTGCCCAAATCTGCAGTTAGTTGTTGTTGAGGAAGTAATTGTGCGAATTGAAAAATTTTCAATTACTTTGGATGATGAATCAACTAAAACACTCGATGCAGAAATTGTTCCTGTAAATGTTCAAAACTCAAGAGAAGCTAACTTGAATCAAGATCCTCCCTCCCAAATCAGAAGAATTCATCCCATAGAGAACATTATTGGAGATGTTAGTGAAAGAAGAAAAATAAGAGAAGGAAGAATGGTTGATTATCGAGAACTTACAGGTTATTTATGCTAAACCTCTTCTTTTAAGACAAAGAATGTTAAAGAAGCTCTATAAGATGAGTTCTAGGCAGCAGCCATGTAAGATGAATAGATTTAATTTGCATAGAATGATGTATGAGAATTGATGCTAAGACCATCAAATTTTAATGTGATTGGAACAAAATGAGTGTTTCAAAATAAAATAGATGATAAGGATAATGTAACCAGAAATAAAGCAAGGTTAGTAGCTCAGGGATATTCTTAGGTTAAAGGAATAGACTTTGATGAAATCTTTGCATCGGTGGCATGACTTGAGTTTATCATACTATTATTAGTTATAGCATGTGTGATGGGGTTTAAGCTTTATCAGATGGATGTAAAGAGTGCTTTTTTGAATGGGTTCATACAAGAAGAAATGTATGTCGAGAAGTCAAAAGGATTTATCGATTCAGCCTATGTAGACCATATCTTTAAGCTAAATAAAGCTCTTTATAGTCTCAAACAGGCATCAAGGGCTTGGTACAAAAGACTCCCACAATATCTCATCAAGCAAGGATAAGAACGAGGTAGTGTTGACAAAACTTTGTTTATTAAAAAGGTTAGATCTAACTTGGTAATTGCTTAAATCTACGTCGATAACATTATGTTTAGTTCTACTCATCCAAAGATGGTAGATGAATTTTTTGAATTAATGACATCTAAAATTGAGATGATCATGATAGGTGAACTGAATTTCTTTTTGGGTTTGCAAGTTAAACAAGTGAAGGATGGAATTTTTGTTTTGTAAACCAAATATGTCAAGAGTTTAATAACGAAGTTCGATCCTGAGAATGCCATACATGTGAGAACACCTATGATTGTCTCAATAAAGATAAACAAATATGAGAATGGTAAAAGCGTTGATGTTAGTTTATATTGGAGCATGATCGGAAATCTATTGTATTTAACTATAAGTAGACCAGATATTGTTTATAGTGTTGGTATATGTGCTCGATATTAAACCAATCCTAAAGAAACACATTTGACAACTGTCAAGAGGATTATCAAGTATATAAGTGGAACATCTGATTTTGGAATATGGTCTACATTTGACTCGACATCTTATCTAGTTGGATATAGTGATGCAGATTGGGCTGGAAACTTAGATGATCAGAAAAACACTTCAGGAGATTATTTCTTGTTAGGAAACAATTTTATATCTTGATATAGTATGAAACATAATTCAATCTCACTATCGACCGTAGAGGATGAATATATCGCTACAGGTAGTTGTTGTTCACAACTTCTTTGAATGAAAAAGATACTAGAATATTATATGATTGATCAGAATATGTTGATAATATTATGTGATAACTAAAGTACCATAGACATCTTGAAGAATCTAGTTTAGCATTCAAGGACAAAACACATTGATTTGAGGTACCACTTTATTTGAGAGCTTGTGGAAAACAAAACAATCACTTTGTCACATATATCTACAAAAAGGTGGTTAGCAGATATCTTTATGAAACCTCTTGATGCATTAATGATTAAATTTTTTTCGAGGGGATTTGGGAATGTGAGGTTTACATTATTGATGTATATTTCTTTATTTAAAAAACGAATGAAAAAAATGTTTTATATACAAGGGGACTAAAAATCCATAACTTTTATTTTTTTCTCTCTTATCGCTGCACAACCCCTCAGCTACTGCCACACTCCTCTTCTCTCTTGCAATTTCATCCTCACGTTATTCAGTATATGGGCTTCTTCTTCATCTTAGCTAAATCGTTGGATCTTCAATCTCATTATCAAGATTGACTTGTGTTTTTGGCATCTCAAGATTCATCATCATCGATAATTTTTTGGTAACTCCTCTCTATACACTGTTGTCTTCACCTTGAAATTGATTGGGTGTTTGTTGTTTCTAATTGGAATGGGAAAGAACAAAGAGAAAACATCCTCTTCAATGTTAGAAAAGAAAACAACAGCTCTATTATGTTGTTCAAGTCAACTAATGCTCAACCTGACAACCAAAAGGAGACTCACAGGGGTTGGGTAGTCTTCAACTACTCCCATTGATATTCTCAACATTACTTCTATTCAGGAAAGAGTACCAAATCCAGATGATGACGATGCTTGGGTCATATTATCCATGTTTGAAGACTCTACCTCAGATTTTGGTGAGACTATCGCAACAACTGCTCCATCAACTATGCCTCCTATGACTCCTAAAAAGGTGTACAAAGGAGCGGGCTCTGAAAATAGTTTGACTTAATGCATTTCTTATGTCCGCTTGATAGTGGATGATGTGATTTCTTTCAAGTTCTACTCCTCCGTGACTGGACAAAAATGGGCGACTCTCAACATTGTCAAGTTCGTTCTCAATCGTCCAATCAGTTTAGAGGAGTTTCAACAATATGGATTTGACATTTTATTATCATAGAGACATTTACTGCAAGCCTCAGTGCTTCCATAACATTATGACTTAGATTTGGTAAAAGAGTTTTACTGCAATTTAATTAGTGATATTCCGAATGAGACTGCTTTGTTATAGATTAGCATATATGTAGGGTTGGTTAGTTCGTTTTGATGTTTATCGTTTGAATTTGTTTATAGGATTTGATAATTTTATTGGTGATCAACTGATGACCATTGGAATGTGTGAAATTATTTAATTACTATGGTATTGACTGGTAGAAAATTGAATGCATGGCCATCTAGCTCTGTGCTTCGTTCTTCAATGCTTACCTAAAAGTATTTCGTGCTCTTTAAGTTAGTAGTGACCAATTGGATGTCAAGCAAACACATTTTCTTTGTCTACTTGGCGTAGGCTAAATTGATTTATACGATTGGTAATGAGGTGTAATTCAATCTTAGACATCTCATTATTGAAGCTATGTTAGCCACTGAGAGTAAGCTGCATTCTTTACTCTACTTTTCATGTCTAATCTCTCAATTTTTATATACAAATGAAGTTCCCATGATGGATTCGAGTATACTTGAATTAGTGTCCTTAATGAACATCTCCCCAAGGATTTTAAGGTAACCACGAGTAGTGGATTTGCCGTACACCACATCTAGCCCCTTAGATTGTAACATCCTATTTTCCCAAGCTAAGGGTTAGAACCTTAGAAATACTATACATGAGAGATATCAATGATAAAATTAAGAAATGCACTTCATACTCATATATAATATAGCATACATACACGTGAATTTGATTATTGCACACATTACAATGATTTGTTCATGCATTCATTTCACATTTTTTGGGTATAAATGATTATTTTAATATGATTATGATATGGATAGTGAATATTTTGCCTTAGAAATTGATCAGGTGAATTAACTTATTGATTTAAAATTTTTGGTGAAATTTGAGAAATTTATTAAATTATAGGTATTTTTGGACTAAAAAATGCCAAATGGTAAAACAATTAATAAATGGTAGTAGAAATAAGTATCAAATTGCAATAGAAATTAGTGATAAGTGAAAATAAGATTTAATGACAAATGTCAATGAAAATTTGACATAACCCTTCTACCTTGAATGATGATGATGATTGTGTCAGCGATGGAAAAGCTAGGGTTTTATAGTGATTAAAGAAGCTTAGATTTCAATCAAGTAAGTTAAACTTTGTTGTTCATGGGTTGTATAAATAAAACATATTTGTTGATAGTTTAAGAGGAGCGATGATCAAGAAAAAGAAGTTGAAAATATATGTGTAACGTGGGTGAACAATGAATATATATAAGTCTTGCTTTTGTGTTTTGATGGGTAATAGATTATAGAATGATATAATGTTGGATTAATAGAGTAAATGATATTTTATATAAGTTGCAACGTGGGTAAGGAAATGAACACATCGATGTCTTATTTTTTTTTATGATGATCAATATTTCATAAGTTATTGTAGATATGAGTTTGAAATAGAAAGATCATGAAAAATGTTGTAGGAAAAAGTGCAGAAAATTTTGATAGATAATGTGTTTTATGTTATGTTTTCTTAATATATTAATGTGGGTCTCTTTGAGTGTTTTGGAGATGAACTAAAATGATTCCAGAGCTAAAGAAAGGGAGTAATGTGGTTTCTTGAAATGGGAAGAATTAAGGTGATAGTTAGAAGTCAAATGAAAGTGGAAATGAAGTTGAGCATATGCAAAAAGTTGAAGATGAATGTATATATGTATATGTTCTGTTTTTAGTGTTCATGATCAATCATGGACTATAATTTGTTTATGGATAATATTGAACTGAAATGGAGTTAAGAGTGATGGGGAAATAATGAGTAATTAAACTGGAAATGATAGACCAAACATAAGATGTTGAATGTAGTAAGTAAAGAGTTAGAAATATGGAAATATGGATGTGATTGGATAGATTTTAGGAAAAAAAAACATAACTTTTTTTGTGGGTGCCAGATTAAGTTCATTTAAGTATTCTTTCAAAGAGAACTTCGAGTTCTACAACTCTATATAGACCCTAAGGAGAGATTTTTCTGTATAAAGGGCTAAATTTTACATTTCTATAAGTGACCCGTGAATGTCTGCCCAACGGACATAATGTCCCTTCAAAAGGACATGTGCGAAACTGGAAACCTGGAAAACCAGAGAAGGTCCACCCAACAAACCTGAAGTCCTCCCAACAGACATTCGCTGGCCTTTAGGACTTAATTTGGGCTTGAATGGAGCTTGAATTGAACCTAGAATGATGTTTGGATTAAGTGACCAAATGTGTGATATGTATGAAGTGATAATGGAGGTTATAACTTAATGAATGAATTGTTGATATCAAAGTACCAAAGGCATGAGTATAATGGGAATGAAGATATTCACATGATTGAAGTTATGATTCAAAGGAGTTAAGTAATATGTATTAAGTAAATGTGAATGAGAATTGGGTATTATGAGAACATATAATGTTAGAAAAGAAATGACAAAAAATTGATTTATGATATTAAAATAACCAAGTGTTCTTAAGGTGCAAGCCTAAGAATAAACTAGACACATACAAAGGATAAGGATTGAATCGTGAACTTAGAATGATCATGTACAAATCAAGTGTAAATCTAAGTTCAATTAGACGTATATGATTTATGAAATGAGAATGAATATAAGATGTGAATTTAAGTAATATATCTGGGACTGTCATTAAGCATACATTATACACAACACTTATACATATGTATATGATTGAGTATTCATAAGATTGTGCAATTAATAATATGTGTGCAATATGTGTATTGCATGATGTTGATATATAGGATAGAACATCTGTATCCAGACGTTTCTGGATCATGGAAGCTAATGCTAATCTGGAGCGTACTACAAGTCAACCTAGATAGTCTCATTTTATTTTTTTATTCTGTTTTAAATTTTTGTATTGAATTACTACTGAATGTGAATGTGATTGAGACAATTCTAGACATTAATAGTCCGAGGAGTTTGAAAAATGTGAGAACATTGGAAGTGCTCCTTGTATGTGAATCTGACATAAATATGTGTACTCAATATAACTGTTGAATGTTGGACTTAGGTTCGATGACATGTGAAAGTGAATGAGTAGAGTGAAATAAAGTGACTGATTAATCTTATGTGATTGATCCATTTCATTACACAAATGCATGACAACATAAAGGTTGTTATGATCGAAGTAGCCACTGAAAAAGATCTTAAAGCTTAGAAAGTGAAAAAGAACTTAAATCTCCGAATGTGATTAAGAGCCAAAGGCTCACTATGTATAATGAGCTTAGTATTCCTAACGGATACGAGACAGTTATCAATAAGCTCGGTATCCACAATGGATACAGGATAGTTATAGGCTCTTGATCACGATAATAACAATTGAAACTGAGTCTCATGGGCATTGCATGTAAAATTGATATATATGCTTTGAATGATTAAAACGAATTGTTTAACTACTCTGAATATGAAAATTGAAATAAGTGATCAAAATGATATGTGATGCTAAATGATTACTAGAGGATTGATGTGAATTACATGATTACATAAACTAGATGTGTTATCTAATATGAGGGAGCCATCAAGGATGGTTAACTCACTGAGTTCGCAAAACACACCAAAATTTCAACATTATTTTTCAGGCTCAGAGGAGTTACCCATTAGGAAAATGGGAGTCTAGTCACTAAATTCAAGTAATAGATAAAGGTCAGGATCAGTTCACTCTTGCATATGTATTTCATTTTTTTGTATCAAAATGTATATTCACAAGTATTGTACAATGTGTATGTGAATGATTTTGTAATCAAATGACATTATGACTAAAATGTTTTATATTTGTAATGGTCCCAAGTGATTACTGAAATTTTGATGATATGTATAATGGTTGTAACACTTATAATTGAAAAATGTTTTTGAATAAAATGGGTCAAAATTGATTATTTATTTTTTGCATATGCATGTGATGTTTGAAAATTTTGTAATGAGAATGATTGTTTGGCTATTCTAGCATGCCACCCTCATAAAGTATATTCTCGAATATCGTGAGTATGTTTAGGGATATGCACTATGAGAGTGGGGTGCTACATAGGTGGCTCAGGGATAACTTTTATCAATCCTCATGCAGCTCTCTTTATTGAAATTGAGAGAAGTGAAGGCATTATTCAAGTGGCAAGTGACGTTCTTCATCACTTAAAGTAGCGAGTTATACTATTTCTTGAAGTTCCTTTAGTTCTTCTTTTTAACATATGTTGTCCCAAAGGGGAAGAAGATAAGATTTGGACCTTACTTTGTTATGTTGAAATAATTGTCAACTTTGGTTGTTATTGTCTATTGGATCTTAGATTGAAATGGAGCATTGTGAATTCAATATTCATATGTCCAATTATGTTATTTAGGGGGAGCTTAATAATTGTGACAAAAATGCCAAAAGGGGGAGATTGTTAAGATATATAGTATATATCTTTTTATTAAGTTTTGGTATTTGATTTATTATTTGGACATATAAGATATTAATTGGACTTGGATTCAAAAAGATATAGTTGTTAAATTTTTAATTGTGAAAGAATCTTACACTAAATTGGAGTCTATCATTTGAGAAATTGTGGCATATCACGTTTGTAATTGTCAAGGGTACTACTGGATTTTATGTAGAGTTAAAAATTATGTGTGGAATTTAGGTCGTCATCATGTGTATCTTGAGTTTTTCAATTGACAACGATTGTTGAGCTCTTTGATGTGTACATTAATTGTGTTTCTCTATTGAAATAGTTGAAGTGATTTTGTGGTTCTTTGGTTTTTGGTGAGATACGACTGAGTCTTTAAGTGAGCATTATGAATGGCTTGTGTCGTGTGTGGATTGATGGTTTATTACTGAAGGATTGGATGTGCTATATGATGGTGTTAACATTTGGATGTGGGTTGTTTTGTTATATGTTCGTTGGTGGTGTCCTTCTTGCTTGATTGATGAAAATTAAAGGGTGCAACATGTGTTTTTAGAGTGGGAGATTCACTGCTCTATTTTAATCGTGTGGGAATTGCTAATGCTGGACTATTATCCTTGTAGTGTGGCTCACGGTTGGACTGACATTATGTGAACAACTTTTAGATCTCTTATTGAGGAGCAAAACCTATAGGAAAATTGTCCTATTCCAATCTTAAATGTGTTCAAATTTTTCTATAAATTTTTCAAATACTTGATTCTTTTAGTTATTGTGTTTCAATTAATAGATTGTTGAGATAAATCCTTTATTGAGGTTAACAAGCGTCGGTTGTGATATCGGGTGTGAAAATCTTTCGCAGGAAGTGAGGTTGAGAGATAGTTTCAAGGATAGAGTGAGTCAGCTTTGAAAGCCCTTGTGTAAATGTATTGAAATTTTGTGAAAGTGATTAAATTGGGCGAGGGCCCCGTAGATGTAGGCAATGTGTGCCAAACTGCATTAACAAATCTCAATTTTATTTGTCTTTGGTGCTTTTATATTTTCTGATTTTTGTGTTTTCCATAAATGAACTGAAAAATTTGCAAAACAATCACCCTTTTTTCAATATCATTGATCGAAACATCTGATGTAGCATAGGATATTTTTCAGAAACCTTACAAAGGAAGTGAATGAGATAGACAAGTTCTTTACAATAAATTCGTGGAGATTTCGAAAATCTAAGAATGAATGAGTCAGAATCTATTACTACCTATTTTGATTAATTTTAGTTCATTGTTAGCCAAATGAGTGCTAATGGTGAAGTTATGAACGATCAACTGGTTGTGGAGAAATGCCTCTTATTAAAGAAGGGCCTAATTTTTTGACAATGACAATTGAAAGGTTATTGGGTTCACTGTCTTCATACGAGCAATAAATGGACCAATGAAATAAAAATTTCAAATATTAAACATGCTTTGCAAAGCAACGTAAATATATCTAACTGTGGTGGATATAAAGGTGGTTGTGGTCATGAAAGAGGATATAATTTTGTCTCAAATGGGGACAAGACTGGAGAAAACAATTTTTTAGGAGGGCGATCAAATTTTGTACTAACAAATCCAAAATTCAATATCACTGATGCCAATATTTTAGGCATTACGCTTCAAAATGTCAGAAAAAAAATTAAAAGGTGGAGAGCAAGCCAATGTAGCAGAAGTAGAGGACAATCTGGTCCTTACTTGCAAACAAGGTCCAGAGGTAGGAGAAATAATATCTAGTATCTTGACACAGAGTTTAGCAATCACATGATGGGAAAGAAGGAGTTGATTTCATTTCTAGAAGAGACAGTGAGAGGAGAGGTGAACTTCAGCAATAGACCCAAAATCTCCTTGATGGGTAAAGGTGACATTAGTATACAATCAAAAGATAGCACTAATGTTACTATTGTTGACATGTTCCATATACCTGGGTTATATTGGAATTTGGAAAGCTTGGGTCAAATTTTAGAAAAAGGTTACCAAATTCATACCTAGATGGCATTTTTAAAGTAAAAGACAGATATGACAAAACTATTGCATGAAAATGACAAAGAATCATATATTGTCTTTGTCTCTCCAGATGAGACATTTGATGAATTCACAAGCAATGGTGAAAGATAGCGACTGACTTTGCCAGCTTCAATTTGGTCATTTGAATTTCATAGGTTTGAAGTTGTTAGCACAAAAGCACATGGTAACTGGTCTTCCTCTAATTGATGCCCCCAGTAACCCATGTGAAGGTTGTATACTCGAAAAGCATCACCGAGACTCATTTCCATTCGAAAGGTCAAGACAGGCAAAGCAACTGTTGGAACTAGTTCATACTGATATATATGGACTAGTGGAGGTAGAATCTGTTAATAATAAAAGGTATTTTTATTGTTCATGGATGATTTTACCAAAAAATTATGGGTTTATTTTTTGAATGAAAAATCTATAGGTTTCAAAAAGTTTAAAGAATTTCATTTGAAGACTTTAAGATCAAATAGAGGATGAGAGTTTACATTAAATGAATTTAATGACTATTGTAAGAAAGAAGGAAGTCGACATGAGTTGTCTACAAGTTATGCTCCGCAACAGAATGGTATAAATGAACAAAATAATAGAACAATATTTGAGATGGAAAGAATTTGTTTCTTACGTTGTTCACTTGTAAAATAAGTGTCCCATAGAGAGTGTTCATCGAAGGACTTCAGAAGAAGCATGGAGTGGGAATAAGCTAGATGTTCTAACTTGTGAGTATTTTGGTGTATTGCATTTGTGCATACACTTAATGAAAAAAGGAAAAAACTTGACAACGAATTCAGATTTGCATCTTCATTAGCTATATTGATGTGAAAAAGGCTTATAAATTGTATAATCCAGACACTGAGGAGGTTATCCTAAGCAGAGATGTCTAATTTGCAAAAGACGAAGAGTGGAAGTGGACTCAGAACAATGATAAGACTATTAGTGTTATCATTAGTGAAGCATAAACAAATGGGCCATCTTCAAATCATATTTCCATGACATCACCATTGCCAGTCAATTCCCCTTTTGAAATAACATATGCAGGACCATCAATTCGTCCTCAAAGGACTCGTGTAATACCGACATGATTGTAAGATTATGTGTTAGGCAGAGATGATGATAATGATGATGAGTTGAATGATGATACCTTGTCAAGTTTTTTTTACTTGTAGATTGTGATCTAGTTTCTTTTAATGATGCAGTAGTAGATGAGAAATGGATCCAAGCCATGAAGGAGGAGATCTGATCTATCAAGAAGAATAATACTTAGGAGCTGACTTCTCTGCTAGGTGAATAGAAGCTAATATATAATATCTCATTCCTATACTAAGGGTTAGAACCCTAAAATTTAGTACATGTGAGCCTAAAGAGAGATTAAGAAAATGCATTTCATGCTCATGCATAATGTTAGCATATATGCACATGAATTTGAATTTTTGCTGACATCAAAATGATTGTACATGCATTTATTGATAATTACCGAGTATAATTCATCTATATATGTGATTTTATTAAGAATTGTGGTTAGATTGTATTGAAAACTGGTCTGGAGAGTATATTTACTGATTTAGAATTTTTGGGAAAATTTCTGAAAATTTTTTGTTATTTTTCAACTAGGAAAAATGCCAAGTAATAGAAAAATGGATGAATAGTGGTAGAAATAAATGTCAAATGGCAATGAAAATGTATGAATGACTTTAGGAATTATTGACAAATTTCATTAGAAATTGGGAGAAAATTGGGTTGAAATTTGGAGACAAATGGACTAGCTTTTTAAAAAAGCCAATTAGAGACCACAAAAAGGTGGCAAGTGACATCCACTTATGAATTTGACCTATTTAAAGATGATTTCATGGCCTTTCATTTTCCCATTCATGATACATGCTTCTCTTTTTCTTCTTTGTGGGTTCTCTTCTTCTTTATGTCATTTTGTTTCCAATCTCCAACAACACTAAAACTAGCTCTCTCATCTCTTACTTGCTTCTCTTTCACCTTGCACTCTCTTTCATTCTCACTATAAACCTATCCCTACCACCTTTGGAAGATGATGATCGTGGGTTGTATGGGAAGCTAGGGATTTTTGGTATTCTTGAATATTTTGGAGATTTAGGAGCTAAATCAAGTAAGTAGGGATTTATTCATTATGTACAATGTTAAATGAAGCATTTATGATGAGAAGTTGATGTAATTTTCTTACTTTTGTACATGTTTTATTTTTCTTTTCATTGTGTATATATGTATATATACGTGAGTATCTTTGGTGGTTGGAGACATGAATCGAAAACAAGTATATGGTTTAGATGAAAGGTCAATTAGTGTTATATAAATGAGTTAAGATGAATGGAAGAGTTGACGGAACTGAATGAGTGTAGCAGAAAAAATGAAATGCAGAACATAAAGAAGGCGCATGATTGATATTTGGTTTTTGATGATTTCAAGGATTTTGAGTAAACTTGTATATTTAGTTATACTGTGAATGTGTTGTGAATGAGTTGAATGGAAATGAAGTAGAAAGAGTAAAAATGAATTTGAAGTGTTGGATTTAATAGAAAGAAAATAGAAAAAGGGGTAAAAATGTGATCAAAAATTCCATGATTAAACTATATTGATCTAGAAAAATTTAGAAAAAATTGTCTGCATGAAAGTTGTATATCTTTCTTTTAGCTTTTTAATGATATAAGATATGAAAATTTTGGATATCCGAGCTGAGAGATATGATCATTTTAAGTTAGTGATGTTGCATGGTATATACATACGGGAGACGTATATTACCTAGAAATTTTGCCTTTTTGTGGTAAAAACTTTCTTCGGTCTTCATAGAAGTTGTAGGTCCAGAAGTCTTCTTTGAAACGGTCTAATAATGACTTTAATCAAACTTATCTAGTGAAAGTTATGCATAAATATGTATAGGGTCCGATCGTGAGAAACAAGGGTGTAAGCACGATAAAAGCTGTGGATTGAAGGAAAAACAACATCTGACTGGTGTGATCGTGAGAGTGTCTGGTGTGATCGCACTTGGGAGTTTTATCCATAACTTTGTCATCCGATCTCCAAATGACTTGATTTTTAAACCAATAGATTTCTAACAAATGTCACTATTTCTCCCTAAAAATTTGTGACCTTTAGTGTTGAATTGAAAAAGATTGATGGAAAGAAAGTGAGGTAATAGATTGGAAGGGTTGTATTGTGATATTATCTTGTACTATAGTTATCCAAATGGTATTATTCTTGACTTGGAGTAAACTAGAGACATAGGGATACAGATTGTCTGAAGAAATAAAATTTTAATTCAGTATCTAAAACTTTAAATTTTTGGATGGAAGTTGAGTATAATGTATTGTTTCAGATTAATGAACAGTCTAAAATATTTGGAGTATAACATTCAAATTTCTAAACCAAATAGAATGATCTTAGTGTCATTAGAAACTTAATAGATACAAGAACAACTTTCAAAAGGAAAGTATTGTCAAATTACTTCATTTTATGGTCAGATCAATAATGCACTGTAGACTTGAACATGAGTTTAAGGAAAAACTTGAATTTGACCAAATGAGTCATGAAATTAGATTTTAATGGTTTTATTGAGGTATAAATCATAAGTATAAATTGTAACGTTGGACTTTCTGAGCCCTTTAGTGATTGTTATGTATTTGGAGATACTACTATATATTGATATATACATCATTGTATATGAGTTCAAAGATGAATTTGAATCCTTTTGGTACGTATGCCAACGATTTATAATGTTATATGCCCTTGTATGAACTCACAATTCATAGGTATGTGAAATCTTGGAGATTTCAGACAAATAAGTTTTTTAAATGTGAAAAATCGAGTCCATTGGATGGATATGACCTTGGTGGTTAAATTAAACGTTTTCTAATGCCTTAGAGGTGATTAGAGAAGATTTATAGACTTATTGGACACTTAGAAAGCTTAACTAGAAAAGTTGATGTACATAAGGGCTTAATTGCAAATTGTTAAAAATGAAAGGACTTAAACATAATTTTTTAAGTTTTGGAGGACCAATATGTAATTTTATGAAGTTAAGAGGCTTAGTTATTATTTCCAAAAGTTCAAGAACCAAAATAAAAAATAAAAGTTTTAGAGATTCCTAAACTTTGGGCTTAATTGCAAATTTAGGAAAGTTTGGAGGGTAAAATGGTAATTTCATATAAACTAAGGGCAAAATGGTAATTCACCCCATTTGGTCAAAGAAGAATCAATATTCTAGACTCTTCTTTCACTTATGGTCATGCATCACATTTCTAAGGACTTAAGACATCATCATTATCATCATCATCACACCCAGTTTGAAATCCCGTAGTGAAACTAGGTTTGGGGAGGTCTGATAGTACCAGCCTTACCCATAGATAGTAGAGAGATTGTTTCTAGTAGACCCACATGCAGATGTGATATGCAAAGTAATGATGCAAGATATGAAAAAACACGTCGAAAAAGTTAAGTAAATAGAATTCCAATAAAAGATGAAGACATACTTGATGCATAACCCGATCTGGCAGTACCTTATACCTTGTAAAGATCGTCCCGTTGCATTGCTAGTCACACTAGGGTCGTCACTGAGCAGCTCTGAGGATAAGGAAATTCCTACGTTTTAGGCGTCCATCACAGGCATCCTTCCCCAACAGTGGGTTGAACTTCCTATGTGATACGTGAATCGTTTACCTTTATATCCTATCACGTCAGACTTTCCTACTTCTAGCAACTACCTCAGTGAGGGCTAACTCTGACATATCTTTCTTGTAAGCCCTTCCCCTCCTCCTCTTATAGCCACTCAGGTCTATTATCTCACTGTGTCGTACCGGAGCATCAGAGAGCATCCTGCGAGCATGTCCTAACCACCTAAGCGTTGTCTCTCTCAACGTGTCAGCAATACTTGCTACCTGTAGTCTCTCTCTCACTACCCGATTTCGTATCATATCCCTTATGGTAATGCCACACATCCACCTAAGCATACTCATTTCTGTGACTACCGACTGTCTTGTGTGTCTACACTTAGTTTGCCAACATTCTACCCCATATAGCAATGTGGGCCGAATCGTCATTTTATAAAACCTTCCTTTGAGTTTTATGGGGACCATTTTATCACATAAAATGCCTGATGCACTCCTCCATTTGCACCACCCCAATCTAATATGATGTAATATATCACTATCGATATTTCCATCGCTCTGAATGATGGATCCTAGGTATTTGAAATTTGATTTTTTGTGGTATGATGTCAATGCCAATCATTACCTCCGCTTGTACCATCTAGCTACCTGAAAAATTGCATTCTAAATACTCCATCTTGGACCCACTCATTTTAAAGCCTTTCGACTCTAACGTTTCTTTCCAACGTTCTAACTTGGCATTGACCCCCTCCTTGATCTCATCCACCAGGACAATACCATCAACAAATAGCATACACCAAGATACCTCCCCTTAAATATGTTTGATAATTTCATCTAACACTAAAGTGAACATAAAAGGGCTTAGAGCTGAGCCTTGATGTAAGCCAACACTAATAGAGAACACTTCTGCGTCGCTTCCAAATGTCCTAACGCTAACTAGTGCTCCATCATACATATCACTAATCACTCTTATATACATCGAAGGAATGCCCTTTACCTCCAAACCCCACCATATGAGTTCTCTAGGAACCCTATCATACGCCTTCTCTAGATCTACAAAAATTATATGCAAATCTCGTTATCATTCCATATAGCATTCTTTTAGTCACCGAAGCAGATGTATTGCTTATGTCGTGGACCTACCAGGCATAAACTCGAATTGGTTGGATGATATCGAAGCAATTCTCTAGATTCTCCTTTTAATTTCTTTCTCCCACAGCTTCATGGTATGGCTCAATAGTTTGATGCCTCGATAGTTTTGTCATTGTTGTATGTCTCCTTTGGCTTTGTATAAGGGGATTAACTAACTCAATCTCCATTCATCTGACATCTTGACGGACTCGAGGATCACATTAAAGATCTGAGCTAACCACTCAGTACCTACAACACCTAATTACTTCCATACCTCTATAGGGATTTCATCCAGTCCTACTACCTTTCCACTCCCCATCCCCTTCAAAACTTTTGTAATTTCTCCCCTTGTGATCCTTCCCCAAACGTACTCGTTTAGACATAGTCCCAACCTGGGGGGTTCCCCTAATGTTATGTTGACCAATATGTCTTCGTTATATAGACCATGAAAGTATCTCTTCCACCTTCGTTTGATGGCTTAGGCGTCTGTGAGTACTTGTTCTTCTTCATCACGTATATAGCAGACTTGATTGAACTTCGTGGTCTTATGTGCTCTATCTCTCGCTATCCTAAAAAAATTTTGTGCTCCTTTGACCATATATAAATCCTTGTACAACTTCTCATAAGCTACTTCTTTAGCCATTGCGATAGTCTTCTTCGCCTTCTATTTCATTAGTAAAACTATTAATAATCCGCTCCGTCTCTGTTGCACTTGCCAACAGATCTTTATAAACTCCCTTTTTTGCCTTGATCGTCCCCTGGACCTCGTCTGATCACCACCATGTGTTGGAACCCCACATTTGCAAATCACGTGCTCGATATCCTACGTGACATCTAGACGCACATCCCATAAGGGAGGAATTCCTCACCAAGTCAAACCTCAAAAAAATACCCAAATCACATACTTCCTAACATTTTTGAAAATTAAAAAGTCTTGAGTCCTAAATTGAAAATTGATTCCTCTCATTTTGATTCAAGTCATATTTTTCAAATCAATCTTAAAAGCTATAAAAAAAATTTATGGAGAGGTAGAGGAAAGTCTTATAAATCCAATGCTTTAAAAATCAGGTCAATCGGAGGTCAGACGAAAAAGTTATGGCTAAAAGAGTAGAGAGAGGTCAGGTCGAGTTGGGGAAGAGGGCGCGCGACCCCTAGTCCCTCTTCCCCGACTACCTAAATTCCAAAATTCATATCTTTTGACTCAAAACTCCACAATTTGAAACTTTGATATCAATGAAAAGTTACAAAGACGCTCTACAACTTACATGAAGGACTTAAAAACCAATTTGGCCTCTAAGGGAGCCAAAATCCACCTCAAAGTTGCTTCCTGGAAAAAGTCATCCTAAACAATAACAGAACTTCTAAGCATCATAACTTTCTACTCCATTGTCCAAAAATGTCATACTTTATATCAATGGAAAGATAAAAATATAAACTACCACCTTAATGAAGACCTTATGAACAATTTCTACCTTTATGAGGGTCAAATTTTTACTCAAAGTTTCTGTCCCAGAATTTGCCATCCTAGACAACACCCAAATTTCAAAAATTCACATCTTTCAACTCTCGCATCCAAAAATGGCATATTATACATCGTTAGAAATCTATGAAATTCATGTAAAACTTTCAAGAAGACTACTTGATCCAATTTAACCTATATCAGTCCATAATTTGCTCAAAGCCAGCATACACAAAACCTACCCTTATGGACATTTACAAAAACAATGCAAAATAATCTTTGGAACAACATTGGCAAAAACACAATAAAAGCTGAATATCTTTCATCAATATCAGAACATGAGTTCTTAAAAATCTTTAGTGGAAATTTCTAGCCCCAATAAATCAAAGTCTCGGAAATTCAAATTACAAAGAAGCCACATGAATAGTAATTTTACACCAAAAATGCAACTAAAGCTTTGTTTACAAAATATAACTTCAAAATCAAAAAGCAAACGGGAGTGATGCCTTGACCTCGGTTCGGTCACTCATTATCTTGCTCATCGCCTATGGATGGGAAGGAAGAGGGGGTGAGCTCGACGGCTCGTGAATAACATGCTTATAACTAAGAAACAAGCAAAAACCATTGAATCATTTATTTCCATAGCAAAATTTACATTGAAAATCATGCAACACATATTTCCCAAATTCACAACTTATCAAGAAATTCATAACATCAAACATAATGAATGCATTAAAATAATCACAAACCATAAACAAATAGACATCGGAAATGGTTCGAGTGGATCCAAAATCGAACGTACTATACATTTCTGCATAGCGGTCTTGTATAGTCGTGAACTTAGGGAAGTCCATGAAGAGCTCCATGCCACTAGCGGGCAGGCGGGAGAAGCCTATATACAAGTGCACTTGACTTTCTTAAGGGACCACCACAAATCCATATAAGCATATATTTCACATTTTTTTCAAACATATTTGGCCAAAATGACCCCTTTCTGAAAGGTAATTTTATAACCATTGCATTCTTTCAAAAATCACTTTCTTTTTACAATCATCAACACAATAAGAAAACATTCTCACAATTTATTCACAAGAAAAAGACACATGTCACATTCTCAAATCATCCTAAAGAGTAATAAATACACATTTTCAAAGTTGTTGGAAAGCATTAAATTCCATTTATTGAAAGTAATTGTACTAGCTCATTTTCTCAATTATAAAGATGTTACCCACCTTAAAATCCCTTGCTTTAGACTTGCTCAAGATGCCT
>JANTPM010000071.1:0-14190 GCA_025434745.1 Erythroxylum divaricatum | reverse complement strand
TGCTAATTTCGTCGGTGATGTAGTGTCTCACTACTAGTCGGAGATGGTGTATACTGTATAGTGAATGGTATGGTAGTTTTTCTTTTTCTCTTTTGGTTATTCAGATGTGCTGGGCACTTTGAGGGAGTGTCAAAATTTTTAATGTGATGAATACAATATCAAATTCTTTCGTCTACAACAATCGATGCAGCTCCTCAGTATCATCAGTAATGTTAAAGACTTATTTTCCTGTTTTTCATTTTCCGAGAAATTCTGACATAATTCGTGTCCGCCTATATGATATTACAGGTCTAATTTGAAGCAATATTTGTACTAACTTTTTGAGTTTGCAAAAATTATTAAACAAATAAGAGTTAAAAAATTGTATTTTAAAAAATAATTATTAAAATTAAAAAATTATTAAATTAAAAATTTCAAAAATGGGAAAAATAATAATTAAAAATATAAATAATAATAAAAACGTCACGGAAGATATTTTGTGACGTTTTCTGCGACGTTTTTATGGAAACGTCGTGGAAGACATTCCGTGACGTTTTTGTGAAAATGTTGCGAAATGTCTTCAGCAACGTTTTCAAAAAACGTCGCAGAAAGAGTAATCTTTTAGTAAAGTTTTTGAAAACGTTGCGGAATGTCCGTGTTTTCTATGACGTTTTACAAGAAACGTCTCAAAAACTATTTACCTACACCACATTCCGTGACGTTTTTTGTGACGTTTTTGAAAACGTCACAAATTGTATTTTGTGACGTTTTTTGACATTTTGTGACGTTTTTTAAACATCGCGGATTGACTTATTTTCTTGTAGTGCCTCTTGAATATTTGCAAAAAAGAAAAAAAATATAAAGAATTAAAGAAGTATCAATTAATATTAACCATTTTTTGACATCAAAATAGATTTGAAAAAAAAAAGATACTTCGGTATAAGCTACAACCTATTTGGCTTTCCCTTTTAGATCTTAAAAACTGGCACAATCATGTTTTCAGTTTTCACAATTAGAAGAACGTCGACTCAAAAAGAACTGTCCATTAACATAACGAGCCTCAAAATTCCACTC
Source organism: Erythroxylum divaricatum (assembly GCA_025434745.1). Lineage (NCBI taxonomy): Eukaryota > Viridiplantae > Streptophyta > Magnoliopsida > Malpighiales > Erythroxylaceae > Erythroxylum > Erythroxylum divaricatum. Next base: position 13,137 of record JANTPM010000071.1, on the reverse strand, counting down.
AGATCAAAAGTTATAATTATTCGAAGTTGTAATATCCGTTTAGGACCTGCTAACCTTTTGTTTATATCTACATGCATTCCATATCACTCTTGAGTGTCACTTATTCTTTGTTGGAAATTTTTTAGACTGAAAGCCAATAACTACCTTCTTCTCTCTCATAATTTTTCAAGAAGTTGAAGGAATATATCTTGAATATGAGAAACCGACTTTTATGTTTTCAATTTATAGGTCATTTCCACTTATATGTCCTTTATTAGTTTTATCTCTTTTCAACGTGGGATTCTTACTCACACTCGACATCTCAACAATCTCCCCCTAAATGTGAACTTCCACGTTGTGCTTGGACTCTCAGTTAAGTGAGTGTCTTTTTGCTTAGTGACTCAAGTATACGGCATTACCAAGAGCCTTTTTACTCTACTAGTCTAGGCCCACTAGGAGTCTCCTTGCTCTTCTTCGTGGGGAAGCAACCACAAAATCCGACTACCATCTCCTTACTCATCCCTTGCTGAACCATCGATTCTGATATCACTTGTTGGATTTGGAAAACTCACTTTCATGGGAGTCCTACATCTTGAGCCTTAAAGTTTTAGGTTGAAGTGTGGTATCAAAGCCCATTAAACTTATGGATCCTTCCACTTATATGTTCTTCACTAGTTTTATCTCTTTCCAATATGAGATTCCTACTCACACTTGACATTTAAGATATTAAGTTTGTGGGTTCTTTTTATTTATATGTCCTTTACTAATTTCATCTCTTTCCAACATAAGATTCATGCTTACACTTAACTTCTCAACATTATATTCACTGATTCATATTGGACTCTTCTTCGACACCAACATTACCATTATCTGAACTTAGAAAAGTTGAGAGAAAAAGAAATTTAAACATTTTAGTAATGCCTCTCAGTAACCAAAGAATCTTATACATGCGATGAAAAAGTTTTCAAAATTGAATTCAATGAATCACACAGGAAGAGAGTTTAGAGCTCAAAAAAAACAAAGGAAAAACAAACTTCATCTCCAGTCTCAAAAATCCGGTGGAGAACAAAATTACTTAATTAGCAAACGTGTGACATATATTTAAGACAGTTCAGACCAAGTGTCGGAATAACTACATTGATTCCTGCATTTGCAATCTCATCTCTTGATAGAACCTTTCAATGAACCTCTCAGCCCTCTGATCAATTGAATCAGCATCATTATCATCACCCCAACCCCACAGCTGTGAGCACACCCCATCAATATCTGCATATGAAGAGCCCATAGACTGTCGATAATCTACTTCTCTTCGGACTTCAGCCTTCAATCCACCAAGACATCTACATAGAAACAACAAGGAGTATATGTTGTCTCTATAGCTTCTGTTTCTGGACAGTTTCTTCTGGAACTGAATAAGAGGAGTGCTCGAAGGAGAGAATTCATATTCCTTTTGAAGAAACCTGTAGCTGTAATGCTTAAACCTCCTAGATTTCTTGAGGAAAAAGAGTGTTGGAATTGCTGGCTTCTTCATCTTAACAATGAAAGCAGATGCCCTAAAAAGGTTTGAGACCTTACGAAAAATGAGCAGTCTTTTTCTGGGCATTTTTCGGGGGAGATTTAGCATGGAGTTGAAGTGAAACAAAGGCAAGCTTTCAAAGAGAACGCTTAGGGCTTAGGCAGGGGTTGAAGGGTGGAGCGATTCATGAGCACAGCGAAGCTTTTAAAGGATAGAGAAAAGGTTATGTAAAGTAAAAACAGGGACGGTGGGATTGGCGACGTGGTGGAGTGGATAGGCAGAGCCAAGCTGTAAAGGAAGAGTATGGTCGGTCATGGCTTGTCCTTGTTATCAAAGGAATATACAAGTAGCCGTTAGCCCCTCAAGTTTGAATCATGTTCAAGCTTTGACTTCTTGTTTCATTTATCTTTGCTCTCTTCTCTTCTTAACTTAATCCATGGATACCAATTATTTAGCGAGCTGATTAATTAGTTTATTTATTCTTAATAAAGTGGCATTCTTTTTTTGCAAGCGTTGCCAATAAATTTAGCATATAAAGAGTAAACAAATAATTAAATATTGAATGATGGAATCAATTTCTGTAATGTTTTTAATTTATTATGAATTAAGTTGTTAATTCACAAAGATACATTAATAAAAAAACCTGACATTTATGATCATTAAAGTTAATATTATTTAAATTGCTATTAGATATCAATAATGGTAAAAGAAATTTAGATAATTTTGATTTTGATGACTAAGGTTACCATTTAGATAATTTTGATTTTGATGACTAAGGGATGCTTGGTTAGTTGTTTTGGAAATAAATAAATAAATAAATAATTGGTAATATATTATAATTAGATGGATAGTATTTTTATATCCCTTTTAAGACAATACTTTATACCCACGTACGTAATAAGAAATGATAATTATATCTATTTTTATTTTTCACTGTATTCGTTATAATTATTATTACTATTCTCCTAAACGAAACTAGTACAATCATAAAAATAATAGTTTCCTAACCTTTCTTTTAATAAAAATATGCATGACTAATAGCTGATTTTCACTTATTTGATGGGATCAATTACTGAACTACAAATCGGATACAAGGGGAGCGGCCGCAAAACAATAGGCAGCATTGGATGCATGTGCCTGACAGATAGGAATGGAATTGCTTTAATTGGTTTTGAAAGGTATTGACGTGAATGTTATTATTCTAACTTATGACACGTATCTAAATCAAAAGAAATTATTTTCCACGGTCAAGTTCTGGCCAATGATCTAAATCCAAAACCCAGCTGAGCTACACACAAGTGGCCTTAAATAATTTCAAATGTCTACTTCGAGATTCTTTCCTGAAATTGAGAATTTTGAAAAGCTTGAAAACGATATAAAGTATTTGACACGACAATTCAACAATAATTAATCTTATTATTACTATTATTTTATAACATATAAGATTTACTTAAAAAATTAATTACCAACTAGTCATTTGTGGGTCCTAAATCACCTACTTCATAACTTCTTTCACACTTTTGAGTCAGATAATTTAATCCCGTAAATCATTAGTTGACAATTACTTTAGAATGTGGATGTCTATATGTTATGAACAAAAAAATCATTAACCAAATAAATAAAGTACTTATATCACTAATATAACTAATATTTTGAACCAAGTTGTTAAACTCATAAAAATTTGATCACTTAATTAAAAATTTTAAAAATTTGAGAATTAAATTAAAATTTTTCAGAAGATTAAAAACTTTAGAATGTGTTATTCCAAAAAAAGTTAGATAATTATCTATCACATTGATTAATAATAATAATAATAAAATTAAAATTTTCAATTATTGTGCATGCAAATGAAAACTTTTTATTTTAAATATAAATTATTTCATGTAATAAAAAAAACTCTGAGTGAAAACATTGAAGAAGATAAAACGGATGAGATTATAATTCCAGCCTTACTTTGTGTGAGAATGTGAGTATGGATAAGGGTTTTCATCAGCTTTTGAGTTGTCTATGATCGTGGTCGTGCTTTAACGCTTCTCGCTGCATGTAATCAAAACTAAATTAACAAGGAATCAATTAAAACGAAGCGATTGCATTATTCTTTCAATTGATTGGGTTACCTTACGTTCATCCCTCGTTACTTTGCCTGCACGCATTCGCCGGCGTTGTTCGCTGGCGTGTTAAATATGGTAGCCTCAGCACTATTATAATATATTATGTAATGAAAGACTGCCTGGCTTCCATTCTTCGTATAAGTTTCAAATGCATTTATTTATTTATTTATTTTAAATAATAGGAGAAGTACAACCATACTAAGTTACTAAACAGGCGACGGAAATCCCATATATATCTTCTAGAAGGATAGTAGCACAATCCACACAATTCACAGGCGGGTTTTGATACCAATAAACGCCTAATTCTAGAGACTTGACCTGGTTAGCTAGCCAATCCGTAACTTAATTAGCTTCACGGTAAATATGTCTAGCTTTCACTATCCATTGGCGTTGTAGTAAGTGGTGAATTCTCAAAATAAGGTTGTTAAAGGGAGCCGACGATGGAGTGGAGGATGCTAAGAAAATGAGAACAGTAAGGGAGTCAACGGTAAGTTCTACCCGCCGATATCCCAGACTCCATGCTAATGAAAGACCGGTATATACTCACCAGAGTTGTTGCTAAAGAATAAGGGAGCTATTTATAACTATATTTATTTATTTTCTGAGAAAAACTACGTATATTTATTAGATATAGGCCAATAAACACATCATGTGACACAATAAATATTATTATATTCTTTAAAATTCATGCCCAATTTAATGTTTAATTTAGTGATAAAATGCAACTTTATACTTGCATGATTGAATTTAAGAGTTATTTTCTCAATTTAACCTGTATTATTAATATTTTGGATATGATTAAGTGATTTGTAAGTTGTAATTATTTATAATTTTAAATAATAATTTTACTATAATACAAAGTTTTTTCATATTAATATATTTGTTCCTCGAATACAAAGAAAAGGCAAACTTATTGACAAAATTGTGACTCAACGAAAATGCACACAACATCTATTTTTTTTCTTACTCTAATATGTGAATTAGCAGTATTAAATTCGATACATAGTTTCCAGACTAAATGTTGAATTGATATTTTGCTTCTTATTGATATGAAAGGAAATGGATTAAGTTATCATGCCATTATTGATTAGTCATGCAATCATTATATTTAGAGGGACTAATTACAAGATATTGCAATCATGAGTTAAAAGAAAGATATTTCATTACCTGTAACAACTTTCATCTTCAAAAAGTCTGATTGAAATTTATGTTTGACCATAAATGTAAAACTTCACTTACGACCGAATACAGGCTTATTTGTGAAAAAGGAGATATAAGACGCGGGATAATGATCTTACCACTCAAGTCCAGCTCTAAATGGTTTAATGGAACCTTAATCGCTTTACCTTGGAAGGCATGAAATTCAGTACATTTTTGTCTCTGAAGAAATAAAAGGCATTGATGTAAAAAAAAAAAAGGGAACAGTTTTAGGAATCCTCAGCCTGATACAAGAAAAGTAGCAAGACAATGACCGGTGATCATCCTCTAGCTTTCTGGGCACAGCTTATTGATCGAATTAATTACGGACGTCTCGTTTCCAGTAAAAGTATGAGAGTTGGAGCTATTAGAGAACCTGAGGGTTGATGAAAACTTGATGCTGAACAAAGGAGAGGCCAGCGATCAATCATCAGCTGAACAATTAAGTATGTGAAGATTCCTTGTACGCAGAAGTGTATAGGCGACATAGGAACTTGAGGGATCTTGGAGTTTCCACGTTTACTTCCTCTAGGACTTTTAGGGTGAGGTCTTAAGAAATTAGGATTAATCCGATAAAACTGAGATATCTAATGTAATAAAAGAAAAAGAAGAAGATTAGCAAACTAAACTAGGGAGCCAACAGAAGCCTAGCCTCACAGCAATAGACTTTGCAGGCTTTCTTAAGCTACAAGATTGCCTTTAATCAGTCCTTGCCTTCCAAGTTATCTAACTGATGAGGGCACAATTACAATACAAAATACAATATGTTTGTTAATTATATGATGTTAAATAATTTGTCTACCGATTATAAACAAGTCCACTTATACTTTTGATAACTGGTAACAATACATTAATAAGTATTTACTTTGTCTTCTTTTCCTAAAGTTTTCTTTCAAGTTTTTAAGTCTTCCCTTTCGCTACTTATATATGTGTATGAGGTATTCAATCTCTTGGGTCCCACTCCCTTGGTGTTGCACTTACACGAGTCAAGTCAATTCCCTCCCCGACGAGTGAATTGACTTTAATATAAAACATCATCATTTTATTTTTTGAGAGTTTGATTGACTTTAATATATTATCATCTCTAACATTTGTTAATTTGCTAACGTCAAACTATACTTTTCTTGTGTATTCAGATATTAGTGCTTTTAATTAAAAATTATTGATTATAACAGAAAAATAAATATCTAATTATGCATACGTGGCCATGTCAAATTAAATAAAATTTAAAAAACTAACAAATAACTTATAATTATTTTTTTATTGAAAACCGCTCTCAATCTCTTAATTTTAGAAAAAAAAGATATCCCTTCTTGATTGTATGTGAGCATTTTCTTCTTCATCTCTCAACAATTTGGACTTTTGTTATGCATTATCCAGTTTAAAAAAATGGGGATAAGGAAATTATTCAAAAATAAAACCGTAAATTTAAAATTACGAAAAAAGAATTTAAGGTGAGTAAGATTCATATTTTGTGAACCGACTAAAATATCCATTCTTGTTAATGATGATTTTGACAAAAATGAGGTGAACGTTTACTCTAATTATAGGTGAAACTCCCTCTGTCCTGTTCCCCTCTAATTGTTAATGCATTTTGGTAAAAGGACATAAAAGAAAGCCCAATTGTTAAGGAGGAAGAGGGAAATTAGAAAAAGTGAAGAGCGTATGATTTTAGGTAGATAAATAATTAATTATCAACAAAAATTAAAATAAAGATTATAATTTAAAAACAATTTCATTTTAAAACTAAAAATTTTCATGAAATTCATTATTTTTTTTCTCTATTAACCTTAGAATATCTTATTGCTAAGCTAGATAAAAAAAATTAATGGAGCGTTAGTGAATCTCACCAACATGCGATAATATTATAAAATTACGTGATTTTTTAGTTAAAATAATTTGCTAATAAAAACCAAAATTTATATGAATTTTTAAGTAATTAATAGTTCTCAGAAAAAACACACACACACACTCATCTAACGGTAGCCACGCTCAATGAATTTGAAAAGAACGACGTGTCACCCAGAAAAATTAAATCCCACCTCTTCAAGCGCAGCTTAGCACACACAATCATAAATACCCCCCGAAGAGCGTCAAAACTCAAAACCGCCCCCCTCTCTCACTCTGCCCTTCTCCATATATATACTCCGTTTCGCGGCGATTTCCAAAAATCCAACACAAACAAATAAAAACCGAGACCCTCTCTTTCTATAACTTTCCTCGCGAAAGAAAGCACAATAGAGATTTGCTGAGAGAAACAATCAAGAGCAGAGCGAAGAGAGAAATTGGAGGAACTTGGTGATTGATTGATCCCAGGTCTATCACATTCTTGCTGTTTGAATCGATTCAAATGGTGTTTTCTGGAGATAACGTGAAAGAGGGTGTTGTTGTTGATAATATGGCTATGGGACCTGAGAAATCCAAACCACCACTTCACAACTTCAATCTTCACTTAAAGTGGGGCAATCAGAAGTATCTCCGTTGTAAACTCCCCTCCACCGGGGGAGGAGTTCCTGCCGATCGTCACCGGATTACCCGATCTCCACCGGACAAGCTGGTCGCTGCAGCCCGGAGTTCTGACCTCCACCGGTTCAAGCCCTTGAAGCAGCCGAGAGTTGACGGCGGCGAGGAAGGGATCGAGGAGCTTGGGGAGAAGATCATGTTCGATCTGAAGACGTCGGTGGAGAGAATGAAAGACGCTATCTTTAGGAAGGAAGCGGCAGAGGATGGTGACGGCCATAATGATATGGATTTAGAGGAGGAAATACCTGCCCGTTGGGTGAAGAAAGTAGCGACATCATCGTCGGCTGTGGCGGCTGCGGCGGCGACAGTTGTGGTGGCGAAGGACGCTGAAGTGAGGCCGTGGAATCTGAGGACGAGGAGAGCCCCTTTTAAAATGCCGATCGGTGAAAATTCGGTGGTCGGAAACGGTTCAAAAGTTGAGGAGAAGAGAGTGGGTATCAGCTCGCCGTTTCACAGTGACGTCGCCAAATCTCCAATGATGAGAGGAGAGAAGAGGGAGAGGGGAGCAGGGGACGAGAAGGAGAAGGAGAGACCAAAGTTTTCAGTTAGCTTATCGAAGAAAGAAATAGAAGAAGATTTCATGAAGATGTTAGGGCACAGACCTCCTCGAAGACCCAAGAAACGGCCGAGAAATGTTCAAAAAGTGATGGATGTAAGTCAAACTATGGAACTTTTTTATTAAGTTTTGTATTACAAAATCGGGTTTCGGTTTGAATATTAATGGCGTCTTCTCCTTCGCAGACTATTTTCCCTGGATTGTGGTTGACAGAGGTGACTGGTGACATGTACAAGGTGCCGGAGTTTACTGATAATGCAAAGGTAAATTCCTTTTTCCTTATTCAAACATTGTTGCCGACAAAAATGTGGATTTGGGTGGAAAAGATTTGAGCTTTCGTTCTCTCAAGGCTTGGTGTTTTGTGGATTTAACGATCGTTTGTTTTGGTACATTGATTGATTTTTTTACTATGCTTGGATGAATTGTGAATTCTTTTCCTGATTCAAGTGTTTGCGTTCTTGTTGTTCGCAGAGGTAGCAGTCCAAGAGGTCGTCTGATGCGATTGAAGACTATCCGTTTCTCTTTTAACTTGTAACCTGATGAATGGTTACCGGAGTAGCAGACCATCTTTGTGACTTGGGATTTCGATACTCTTTTTTTTTTTAAGCTGTCTAGAAAGAATTTGATGGTAGTTGTAGGTGCTGTAAGTTGAGTTGGTCTTAAATTCTAGTTTCGTAATAAAATGTTTGCTTCTTTTATCTCCATCAGAATGATGGGGATGTGGAATGTGTAGCTTTATTGGGTGTTTGTTTCTACAAGTTGTTTACAGGGCATATCTTTTGTGGATAGAAGAATTTCCCAAGATTTCAAATTCATTCAACATTTTCTTCTTTTTCGACTAGATCAAGAATCAATCTCAGAGCAATCACACATAAAAAGTATTAGATTCTGACGGTTTAAAGAAACATGTGCGAGGTTTAAAGGTCCTCCGTGAAAGAAACGTATGCAACAGAGTTTCCAACTCACAGTGACAGAGAGATCAGACCAAACCTCGGCAACACCACCCACGTTACGTTAACAGAAATCAGAATTTGTCTAGAATTATAGCTTTGCTAAATTTCTTTAGGAACTGCATCAAAATATATTGGCAATCAAGTGGTACGCAGATTTCACCCTTTAAAATAGAAGCTGGCCAAATTTGTAGGCAGTAACTGATTTATATTCAAATCTGCATTGCCATCTATCTGTTACGACTTCATTGGGTTGACAACTATAAGGGACTGGGTCCAGTGGGTGACTATTGGGATGCTGCTTCTCATGTTCATATGATTCACGGCAATCTTGAATATGGAACTTCATAATTAGTAACGAGATCCTCAGTTCAACTTATGCCTTCTGGGTCAAATTAAACCCTTGGTAGTTGGTTATCGGTCGGACCGTGGATGCCTTCTAGGAATAGGACGGGAAGCTGCTTTGTTACTGCTAAGTGTGTCTCGGACACGAGTAGTTTCCTTTGTTGATTTGGAGTGTTGGTACTTGGTAGGGGAGGATCCTTTCCTTAACCCTACGTTTGGTTACTGCCCCCACGCACGGGGCAGTAAACAGAACAACAAAATCCTGTCTAACGGAGCAGTTTGGTTGACATCCCTCCATTTTTGTGACCCGACGCCGGAAGACAGAGATGAAAAATTTTGTTTACTTCAAAACCGTTGGACAACGACGCCGCCTCCTGTCTTCCACTCAAAAATACCCTCTCCTCTGAAACGCAGTGGGCTATTCCTTTTCGCATGCTCGTTCCCATCTTCCCAGATCACGCTGTCCTTCGAATCAGTCGTCTCTCGCACGGTGGGATCTGAACGGTTCTCTGACGCACGGTGGGCAAGACTCTTCTCGCACGGTGGGATCTGGTAAGTTTTTGTATATTTCCGAAATATTTGTTGTTGCCTCCGACATTGTCCATACGCAGTGTTCATCTTCTCTTTTTCGAATGTGTTATGCGAAAGAGTCGCAGATCGGAAAATATTGTATCATCCGGTGGTTTCCTCTCTTTAAACATTTGTCTTATTTTTTTGTGTAAATAGGCTGGGTTTTTGTTCATCGGTACGCAAGTGTTCAAGCTCCAAAGAATTTCTTGTGTAACATTTAACAGGTAATTCCATTTTTGTGATTGTTGTCTGCTGTGGGTGTTTTTTCATCGGTGTGGGTTTTTGTTCATCGGCGTGTGTTTGAGCTGGTTGTATGTGGATCACTTTTTGTGGTTGTCTGCTGTGTTTGTATAACTTCTAAGATAGGAACCAAAAGCTATTGAGTTTGAGCTGATTTAGACTTCAAATTAAATACTGCGTATAGGTGTGGTTTGTTGTGGTCATGACTCTTCTAGATGGGCAGCATTTTTGTATATAAGTTGTGGTTGTTGGGAATTTTGACAAATCTCTTTATACTGACTTGTGGTTTGCTGTGATTATATTTGTACCATAAAACATCTCTTTATACCTGAGCTTGATTTCTGTTGATGTATAATCTAGTGATCCTAAATTCACTGCATTTAGGAATGATTTGAGTTATTCAGTGTGTATGGGGGAATGTTGTACACTTATCTAACATATACATCATTTAGAAACTTCAGCAGACTTGGAAGACTAGCTTCAATCACTCATTGAGCCTTTGCTACTTCTTGCAAGCTTCTTACCAGCATAGGTCTGTTAATATGATAGTGTTTTAGTTTAGCATTTTCACTCTCTTTCTTTTTTGTTAAGGCTGCTGAAAGGGTAGCAAAATGTTATGTACATATTGTTAAGTTGAAGTTGAAGTTGATTCTAGCTAAATTTAGTTAATGTTAAAAGCAGTCATTAACTTTAAGTCACTTTGGAGAAAAGAAGACATAATTTTCTTGCACAAAATCATGAACTCACTTCAAACATGAACAAGTTTTGTTAGTAAATAAGATCAATGACTTGCTACTACTAAGATTCCGTAGCTTCATTGAGTTTGGATAAGTTAAAAGCCTTTCCTCCAGTCCTTTATGTCACTTTTAGAGGTTGAGAAAATGAGTATGATGCACCAACATATATCTATAGAATTTGTAGTTCCTCACAATAATGCACAGATGCTTATTGTAATCTATGCTAGTCCTTATTTAAGTGTAAGAAATCAGTTCTATAGGATTTCTTTACATCTAATTCAAGTCATGTTTTTGGTTCATGGCTAATCACTAAAACTCAAATCAATTTTTCCTAATACTGAAGTTTCTTCATCTGATGAATAGATACCCAAATCCCTACCCCATTTTACTGGATTCAGACAAGAAACCCTTCATTTTATACAACAAGTTGTTCAAACTTGAAGCAAGTTGAAGGATATTATCGGGGATGTTAGTCAAATTGTTTATTGGACTTCACTTTTGTAATTCAAGAAACAGGGCCAACTATGATGATTCAGAGCACAATCCGATAAAAATTAAAATCACTCATCTTAAAAGTATTGTTAAGTGTATCATGTAATTTAATTTTCAGGTTTATTTATTAACAAGTTGAAAATTGAGGAATTGATGCCATCATTTATATGAACTTCCAACTTAACTTTTCCAAAGTTATTTTCTTACTAAATTTACTGCTTTTCAATTATTATTAATATAATACAAGTCTAATATTCGAAAGATATATACAATTATTAGTTGGACAAAACTAATTTGATGAAGGCCGTATCATATGCATGTAGAAGATAAAGCAATTACTTTACTATTTTGACAACTGAGATAAACTTAATTTATTTTCTTGGTCAAAACTAACAAGGAAATTAAATCATGTTATATCTTTCTCGGACAGTAGGAATGCTTTTGGTTAAAGAATATGCAATAGATGGCAACTTACCAAAGAAACCAAACCGTTATAAGTCAAAGAATTGAAGTGCGAATAAGAACTTCCACTGTCAAAAGCAATTAGCCTTATGTTTAATGTTATTATACACCCAAGTGTTGCCATATATGCCTTATCTTTCATTTCAGGGCTTGGGGATGGTATCTCTTTATTGCTATATATATTTGTTGAATATCCTACTAGAAGACATTATCATGAGTTTTAGTGAATTATAATTTTGCCCCCGTCCAGATGTGAGTTGACATTTTCTTTGTTTATGTTTATATTGCAGTCTATTCGTAGCTTACCATTGTCTGTAAATAAATGTACACTTATTAGTGAAGGAATATCAGAGATTCTTTACTGATTGTTAACTCTTTGTAGACAGTAATTTATTTCCAAACATGGATAACAAGGTTCGTGAAGCAATGTTACAGTGCTTGACTTTTCTTGATGCTTGGAATGGGCAGTTGGAATTAATGAAAGTGGTAATATTGGTAGTGTTGGCAGTATATAGAAAAAACAGAAGAGGAGTGACAATGCATTAGGAAATAGGGCATTGACAGTGCCAAGTCGGCAAGCTAACATAGATAGGATATTGCATGAGGGTGATAGGAATAGCCAGTGGGATTTAAGGATGGATTTACGTACATTCACAGTGTTATGTGAAATGCTTCAAGTCCACGGTAGGTTGATGAATACTGGCCATCTTCCTATTGAAGAAAAAGTATTAATTTTCCTAAGAATATTAGCACAAAATGAATCTAATAGAGTGTTACAAGTAAGGTTGATGAGATCGGGAGAAACAATAAGTAGAGCCTTTCATAGCGTGTTGAAGGTCGTACTAAGGCTTCAACATCTGTTGTATGTGAAACCCAGTCCAATCCCAGATGATTGCAATGACTCTAAATGGAAATGGTTTAAGGTTAGTAAACTTTGTTATCTAGAACAAATTGTGTAATATCACAATTGCAAAAAACTTAACTCTGACTTCGTTTTCCTGAAATTTTGTTCAAAGGGTTGCCTTGGTGCTCTAGATGGGACATACATAGATATTACGGTTCCCCAAGCAGATAAACCCAGATACAGAGGTCGGAAAGGGAAAATATGCACAAATGTGTTAGGGGTGTGTGATAAGAACTTAAATTTTGTTTATGTTCTTGCGGGATGGGAGGGTTCAGCATCGGACTCAAGGGTTTTGCACGATGCAGTTACGAGGCAGAATGGGCTTCAAGTGCCACGGGGTATGTAACCTATGAATTATACACAAATGTTTGATGATAGGTATGCACAATAGTAATAGTGTCTTCTGTGTTTAGGAAATTACTACTTAGTCGATGCTGGATATACCAACGGTCCTGGCTTTCTTGCACCTTTTAGAGGAACAAGATACCATATTCAAGAGTGGGCAAGAGATGGAAGGGCACCTAGAAACCGAGAGGAGCTCTATAATAAGAGACA
>JANTPM010000067.1:108632-127186 GCA_025434745.1 Erythroxylum divaricatum | reverse complement strand
CAGGCTAAATCTAGGCTGACCTGATTTATATCGTGCCTTGACAACTCCGACTAATGACCTGATCAGGTCAACCCTGACCCAGCCAATTGACTTTGGGCTGAACTGGCCCAATTGTTATCTCTAATAAAAATAATGATATAATTAAATTAAAATTTTGATAAATCGTGAAAATATAAATTATTCCTTAAAAAAAGATTTGGTATACAAGTAATAAAAATAAAAAGGAAAGAGGTCATGTCATGATCAACATCAGGATAAAGAAAAAGACAAAGTTGTCACCTTGGCACGTATAGGAATGGGCGGTTTGGTTTGGTCTGGTCGGTGGGCTTTTGGGTTTGGTGGCGGCCGAACTTTAGACCATGACATAACATAAACCCTTTATTATTTTTCCTTTTTTTCTCCTTAAATTTCCATATTGTCTTTTTAAGTCAACCGATTATCTATTTTTCTTCATTATATTCTCTTCGTCCATATTGGCATATTTGACTTTTAGTTAGTAAAGATAAGTTGGCTATGTAATTATTGTATTTGTGAATTTTAAGTAAAAGAAACTCATTAAATATTTAAGATCAACAATGGTATTAATAAGTAAAGGGGACTAAACAATAAAATATGAGTCATTTTAAACATTTTTTTACTAGTTAAGAGTAAGACTGCAAAGTATTGAGCCTTCCCAAACCTCACATTTTAGCATAAGTTTTATTAAGTTGTTATTGTTGTAAATCATTTCTACACAGTGCCATAAAATTTTATAAGTTGAAATTGTTCATTATTTTTTTTCATTAAAAACAATTAGGTTATTATTTCCACATTTTTGAAATCATTGTGCAATTTGAATGTAAGAAAAACAAATGGTGTTTAAGCTAAAGAGTTATGCAATAACCAAAAAAACAAAAGGGGCTCCTAATTGTTAAAGCTAATTTTACTAAGAATGGTATCCTCTAAAAAGGAATATTCATCTGAATAAATAGACCATGGTTAGAAATGGTAAGTTAATTAATCAATCTAAATATGAGTTAAGCAAATTTTAAATTAAATTTAAATTTAAGATAATCTATTTAGACATAATTGATTTAATTAAATATTAAAATAATATCATTTTGATAGAAAAATATTAATTGACCGGATTCAACTCGTTGTCATCCTTAACCATGGTTAGACACAAAGAAACCTAGGAGTAGAAACCTGGTTAAGCACATGAAGGACCGGCATTGTTGAAAGGCTGGCTTGCTCTTAGAAGGGACCTACCTACAACTAAGTTGGCTCCACTCTTCCTCCTGTACACCTTTATATTATATTCCACAGATTCTCTGTTCTCAATTCAACTTTTTTCTTCTTCCATTTCAAAAACCTTCATTCCATTTTCTTATTCTTACTGGCAAACATCTGCAAACCAAAGCAGACCCACTTATTATCTCTTCCTGGCAAGTGATCCCATCCATTTATTTCTTTCTTTTCTGGGATTTTCTTTTCTTGTTTGTTTGATGTCTGTACTGTCTTAAGTTTGAATCTTTAGCTTTCCTGCTCTGTTTTTCTACTCTGTTTTCTCAATCCGCTAACTGGTTTCTAATCTTCTGTCCTGTTTTGTTTTGTCTTTGTTTGCTGATTTAGAAATGAACTGTCTCGGTTTTGCTCTGGTTGATCACATCTTAGTGATCCTTGCGTGATGATGATTGCTGATCATAAAAATGATCAGCGATTTAATTAATTGTGGTCAGTTGTATCTTTTTCTTTCCTTTGAAATTTTCACAGAAACTGAAACGATCATAAGAGAATAACCAAAAAAGCCAAAAGATGCTACTTATTTTGATCACTACTGTTCGCTGATCATCAATACGCGGAAAACAGGGATTCATGACTTTCTACTCAAAAAAAAAAAAAATCCTTCGAGAAAATATACTATATAAGGAATCGAATCTAATCTTTCTACCTTATTTTTAGCTTACACGTATTAATTTGGTTTTGTGGTTAGGTGGAGGAATTAAAACTTGCAAGTTACTTATGAGATCCTTCTGGGAATCAATAATAACTTATGAGATTTGTTGTTTGAATTGATTATTAAGTATTGTTATGTGAGCCAACTTCTTGTTTCATCCGCTCTACTCTGTTTCTTAGCTAATTGTTCAGTTTCCATTAAAACGACTTAGACCAAAAGGCGATTGAACAGCTTTAGAAACAAACTTTGTTTTATTTTCTTGGCGTTTCTAGTGCCTTTAAAACCGGCTAATTACTCCTCGTTTTTCGCAATTGCAGTACAAGAATATCAATGATAAGCACTAGACAGAGATATCTCTGTCTTTTTTTTGTTTTTTTGCCCCTTTTCCTATGTTATTACCTATTATGATGATCATAATAATTATAGGAGGATGATCTTACTTGTAATTTGAACCCATTTAATGTTTAACTTAATACCACGTTTGTGGGTTATCTTTATATGCCTATTCCTTCTTGAATGGTTAAAAAATTGAGAAGCTTTGACCCTAGATCCAAAAAAGTAAAGGGCTATACACAAATTTAATTAAATTACAAGGTGTAGTAATATAAGAATAAAGGCAATTTTAGAAAAATTAAAACTTTGCCATAAATGATTAGTGGTAAGCAATCTTTTTAATGGTGTAGATAATGAGGATTTACCACATAGGCTTAGGCTTGACTAATGGGTAGAGAATGCCATATGTCGTTTTGTAGGGACCATTTTCTTTGTGATTAGGGGTTTGGTTTAGAGTAAAAAGGAGATAAGGATTGGGATGTGATGCCTACTTTAATATTGCCATCTCAAACAATGCATTCTCTTTTTTTTGGTTATGTATTACCAAAATCAGAGAGATATAATTAGTTTATATTCGATACCAAGGTTTATTTGGAAGTAAGTCTTTTTTAGGGTTGAAGCAATTTAATCTGATGGATGCATTCCATCTTTTCTTTTTTCCCCCAAGTGGATGGACGGTCTAGATGCAATGATGGATAATGAAAGAAAATGACGTTTTTGGAAAGCAGTTAGCTTTTAGGAGTCTACTTGTCACACTTTGGTTTATGTTAACTCACACACTAAAAGCAAAAGATGGAGAAGAAAACAAGGAAAACAATAGTTCTTAGGACCCACAAAGTTACTGGTCTCACATGATACCATCACATGCTATATCAGTGAGATGATCTTACAATATTAGCTTTCAATAGTTTTAGATTCATTTTAATAGTTTTTTATTATATATATAAAGATAGTGTTAATTAGAGTTTTGTCTTTCTTAGTTGCATAATTAACTTCTTATGCTTAGGAATATGTATAACCTATAATGAGTGCTACTTCCCCACAAGTAATGATGTGATTTGGATAAAACTTGTGGACTATGAATCATGATCAAGTTCCCCCATGACCTTGCCAATGACTTAGTCAGATCCCACCATTACTTCTCAATTTCATTACCCTTGTGCTGTAATTGTCATGCTTAGGATGGGTAGTAGGTCAAGTTACTCCAACCTATTATGAATCTGCCCCCCAATTCTTCTTACATATGGTTAGACGGTTTGATCATTACCAAAATGACATATTTTTAATATAATTGATTAAAGTGATTTTTTTTATAGTTTGGTTTAGTTCGAGTCTTTCAGTCTAAATCAAATTTAAAGAGGCCAAATTTCGATCAACTAAAGCTTGATTTCAGACAGAACCAAACCAAAACTCCCAACCCTAGTCATGTCCTTCATTCTAGTTTTTTTCCCCCTTTCTCTTTCCTTTTCTTTTCTGTGATAGTTTTGGGTTTAAAGAATTGTATTGATCAAATTATAGAAACTATTTATATGTTGGAGATGAACTAAAACCTCTGTTTTAAAAATTGGACCGGATCGGTTGATTTGACCGGTGACCGGTCGGCTATCCGGTCCAGTTCATCCTTAAAAACCAGTTCTTAATTGAACTAGTGAAAATTGGTCAAAACCGGTTAATTGACCGGTTGGACCGGTCCGACCACTGGTTCAATAAAATTTTTATTTTTTATTTTTGTTTTTATTTTTGTTTTTATTTTTTGTATTTTTAATATTATTAATATTATATATAATTAAATATAATTATTGCATAATTATGACGTCACACTGATTTGACCGGTAATTGAACCGATTGAACCGATCAAATCGGTGATCAGTAAGACCTCCGATTCGATGATCGATCCAGGTGCAAAACACCGACTAAAACTAAAGAGGGAAACAAAAAAAGGGGAGGATACATCTTTCTACGTTGGGAAAATAAAAGTAAAGGATGCACTTTTTTCTAGGGGCGGCATATAAAAGACAAAAGAAACAGGCTGTTACAATGCAGCTGTGGCGATCGTATACTATCTAATGAAAACAAGCGCTTCTTTACTATTAAACAACTAAATAGTCAAATTTGTTTATTTATAATCTGATTCTGGTATGTTACCGCCCACTTGGGTTCTCGGTTAAGGTGCCTTTTCTGTTGGCACCACGTCAAAGATGACATCTTGACATTAGCATCTACACTTCTCTTGGCTTTTTGTATTGTTTTTCTCTTCGTGACGTTACTTTGTTATATAATGATACTATCTTAATTGTTTTGGGCTCAAAAAGCAAATAATTTAAAGGGAATATAGTAGTGGAGAGTGATTAGTAAGCTCGGTTAACTTTCAATGAAATGTTTGTTTAAAACTAGGTGTCCCAAATAAATAGGATTTTACTAGGCCATTGAATATCTTCAATAATTTATCACTGTATCATCAAATCGGATCTTCAAGGTTCTACATGTCATATGTTCCTGTTTACTTTTACCTCAAATTCCAATTACATGAATTTTTTAGCTTACATGGCTCTAACTTAACTGTGAACTTGTGAAGATTACAGAAGGCAATTCTTGTGAGCTACAGCCTAAATACATATGGAGGAAGAGACCCTTGTTAGTTCTGAGATACCAGTGAAGGTTGAGATTGATGATAAAGCTGATCCTATCAAGGTAAATTCTTTGATTAGATAGGAAGTTCATCGTTTGTAGCTCCTGTGCATATGCTATTTTATGTATGTTTATTATCAAAGTTCTGAATATTTCTGCTTTTATCTGACCTGGTCCTGTGGAATCATTAGTTTCTATGGTAAACATTTCTAGTGCCAATTGCTGCAGGAGGATATCTGAACTACTACGGATCATATTTGTCATATTGATCATTTCTTCATGCTTTAAACATCTTATTCTCCTTTATGTCTAATTCTCAGTGATCCCTGCAATAATTTCCAATTTATACTACCTAGGTGGCTGTCAACTTTAGATATGTAGAGTAATTTCCATTACTTAACTTGTATTAGCTATCAAAATTGTAAAAGATATTTAATATACCAATCTCTCTGAAGATTTCGTAAAACTGGTTTTGATTCTTAGGACAATATTATTACAGGCAGCTAATGGAGAGTTGGCACAGGTACAAAAAGAAGTAAAGAAAGAAGATGATGAAACTGATGGGGAGTTCATAAAAGTGGAGAAAGAATCACTCGAAGTGAAAGACAGATTGCACAAAGCTGAGTCAACATCTGCAGAGGATGGCAAGTCATCTGCCATTGAAAGAAGCTTTACTGATTCTAACAGAGAGCTGCTAGAATCTCAAGAGAAGATAAGGGAACTAGAACTTGAATTGGAAAGAGTTGCAGGGGAATCAAAACATTCCGAGTCTGAGAATGCAAAGCTAAAGGATGAGATCTTGCTTGCTAAGGAGAAGCTGGAGGAAAGTGGAAGAAGATATGAGGAGCTTGAATTAAGTCGTAAGAAATTGGAAGAGCAGATAATTGAAAGCGAAGAGAAGTATAGTTCACAGCTCAACAACTTGCAGGAGGCTATGCAAGCTCAAGAAGCCAAGCACAGGGAAGTGGTTGAGGTGAAAGAAGCATTTGAAGGCCTCAGCATTGAGCTTGAGAACTCAAGGAAAAAAATGAAAGATTTGGAAAATGAGCTACAAGTTTCTGTTGGTGAGGCGAAGAAATTTGAGGAATTGCATAGAGAAAGTGGTTCACATGTTGAAACTGAGATGCAGAGGGCATTGGAGTTTGAGAGGCTGCTTGAGGTTGCAAAACTGAGTGCAAAAGAAATGGAAGATCAAATGGCTTCCCTCCGGGAGGAAGTCAAGGGCCTACATGAAAAGATTGTAGAAAACCAAAAAGTTGAAGAAGCACTTAAGAGCACCACAACAGAACTTTCAGCAGCTAAAGAAGAGTTGGCACTTTCAAAAGCACAACTTCTAGATGTAGAGCAAAGACTCTCTTCAAAGGAGGCTCTTCTAAGTGAATTGAACCAGGAGTTGGACCTCAAGAAAGCTTCAGAATCTCAGGTGAAGAGTGACCTCTCAGTGCTTGAGAGTTTACTTGCTGCTACTAAAGAAGATCTACAAGTCAAGACCTCAGAGTTGGTAGACACCAAGTTGAAGTTGGAGGCAGAAGTCAATGCGAGGGAACTGGTTGAAGCTGGTGCAAAATCCCAGGAAACACAAGTTTCAACTATAAAGGAGGAATTAGCCAAAATAGTTAAAGAAAAAGATGTTCTTGAAGCAGCTATGGCTGATCTCTCCAGTAATTCAGCACATGTGAAGGAGCAGTGCCAAGAACTCGAGGAAAAGTTGAAGCTTTCAGATGAGAATTTCAACAAAGTTGATACTCTTTTGTCCCAAGCTTTATCTAACAATGCAGAGCTTGAACAGAAGTTGAAGTCTCTGGAAGACCTCCACAATGAATCTGGAGTTGCTGCCGCAACAGCCACCCAAAGGAACTTAGAACTTGAGGATTTAATGAAAGTTTCAAATGAATCAGCTGAAAAGGCCCAATCTCAACTAACCGAACTAGAATCTCGCTATATTGTGGCAGAGCAGAGGATTGTGGAGCTTGAGCAACAGTTAAATCTTGTCAATCTAAAAAACAGTGATGCTGAGAGAGAGGTCGAAGAATTTTGCCAAAAAACTTCTGAACTTAATACTGCACTGAAACAGGTGGAGGATGAAAAGAATCAGTTGAGTAGTCTGATGTTGGAATACAAGGAAAAGATAAGCAATCTTGAATCTTCCCTAAACGAGTCAATATTACGCAATTCTGAGTTTGAGAATGAGTTGAAGATTGCAATGGATAAATGTGCTGAACATGAGAACCGGGCAAATATGAATCATCACCGCAGCTTGGAACTTGAGGATTTGTTCCAAAATTCTCATTCCAAAGCAGAGGATACTGGAAAAAAGGTGAAGGAGTTGGAGTTGTTACTTGAAGCAGAGAAATACAGGATTCAAGAACTTGAGGAGCAGATAAGTACACTAGAAAGGAAATGCCTGGATGCTGAAGTAGAATGCAAGAAATACTCTGAAAAGGTATCTGAAGTTGCATCTGAACTTGAGGCTTTCCAAGTAAGGGCATCAGGCCTTGAAAATGCACTGCAAGTGGCCAATGATAAGGAGAGGGAGTTAATTGCAAGCTTCAACACAGTGACCGATGAAAAGAAAAAGTTAGAAGATGCCTCAAGCAATTCAAGTTTAAAGCTGGCTGAAGCTGAGAATCTTGTTGAAGTCTTGCGGAATGAACTAACTGTTGTGCAGGAGAAGTTAGAGTTAGCTGAAAACAGTCTGAAGGCTGTTGAAGTGAGGGAAAGTGATGTGCTGTTGAAGCTCAAGGTGGCTGAGGAACAGCTTAAAGAACAAGAGATAATGTTAGAGCATACCACTGCAAGAAAATCGGAGCTTGAAACATTACATGAATCCTTAACAAGAGATTCCGATATCAAGCTTCGAGAAGTCACAGAGAACTTCAATAACAAGGATGTTGAGGCAAAATCCTTGGCTGAGAAACTGAAGATTCTTGAAGATCAGGTAAAGTCGTATGAAGAACAACTGGCTGAAGCAGCTGGGAAATTAACTTCACTGAAGGAAGAGCTGGATTTGTCATTCATGAAAATTGCTTCTTTAGAAACATCTAATGAAGAGCTAAAAAGTCAGATTTTGGAAACTGAAAATAAGGTTTCTATCTCGTCTGCAGAGAACGAAATCTTGCTTGAGACGAACAATCAGCTTAGAATTAAGATCGATGAACTTCAAGAAATGCTAAATCTTGCCATTTCCGAAAAGGAAAGCACTGCTCACCAGGTTGCCTGTCATGTGAACTCAATTAAAGAAATAACAGATGATCACTCTAGAGCCTTGGAACTTCATTCTGCAACTGAGGCTCAGAAGAAGCAATTGGAAGCACAGTTGCAAGAAACGATTCAGAGACTCGCTCAGAGAGATGAAGAAACAAAAGATTTGAATGAGAAACTAGATGCACTTGAGAGCCAAATAAAGTTGTATGAACAACAGACTCATGAGGCATCTGCAGTTGCTGATGGTCGAAAACTCGAGGTGGAAGAGACTTTACTGAGATTGAAACATGTAGAAAGCATTGTCGAAGAATTGCAAAAGAAATCTAGTCACTTTGAAAAGGAGAGCAGAGGTCTAGCTGAGGAAAATTTGAAGCTCACTCAGGAACTTACTTCAAATGAATCGAAACTATGTGATCTAGAAGCAAAACTCTCCACAGTTCTTCGTGAGAAAGGTGAAGCAGATGAACAGCTTCAAACTTCAAAGAAGGCCATGGAAGACATATCAAAGCAGCTTACAGATGAAGGGCTGAAACTGCAGACTCAGGTTTGTATCAATCTTTTTGTTTCCTTAATAGTATTGTAAAAGCTAACCTTTTGTTTTATGGTCGTCTGATGCAATAAACTGTGATTGTGCAGATATCTGCAGTTTTGGATGAGAACAACCTACTCAATGAAACATCTCAAAATGCAAAGAAGGAGCTTCAATCAGTTATAAGCCAGCTTGAAGAACAATTGAAAGAACAGAAGGAAAATGAAAACACATTGAGAATTGAATGCGAGAGCCTCAGGGCAGAGGCTGCTGAGAAGTCATCCTTGCAAACCCATCTCAAGGAACTTGAAGAACAACTGTTGAGAGCTAATAAAGACGAGGTATGGTGAACTCTAAAATGAAGCTATATGATATTTCAACAGGATTTGATTAAGAAACTTCTTTCATTTCCAAACTTTTAGGAATCAAATTCTGAGAAAGAGTTGGAAAGAGAAGCAGCCTTGAAGAAATCTCTTCAAGAACTTGAAGCTAAAAGCAGAGAAGTCACACTTCTGCACGAGCAGGTGAAGGAGCTTGAACAGAAACTGCAGCTTGCTAATGCTAAATCAGTTAATACCGTGGAGCACAAGGATGGAATGGAGATCAAATCCAGAGACATTGGATCAACCATTTCTACTCCAACCAAAAGAAAGAGCAAGAAAAAGTTAGAAGCTGAATCTTCTCAAACTTCTCAGGTTCAAACTGCAGAGACTTCACATGCCATGACAGTTAAGTTCATCTTGGGAGTGGCTTTGGTGTCTGTCATTGTTGGTGTAATTCTTGGGAAGAGGTACTGATCATTGGGTTGTGGTTTTTTGAGTTTTCCTTTATTCTCTTGTTTACATGCAATGTTATACACAGAATACTGGAATCTGGGTTTGTATACCAGTCAAGCTTAGGTCTTTAGTGTTTGGTCAGGGAATTTGTTTTTCCTCCTGTCCCTCACTTCAATGCATAGCCAAAAATGTTGGATTCATGAAAGTTTGTTTCAAGTTTTTTGAGTAACTACTTCATCAGCTTCTCTTGCTAATTCAAGTGGCTTTTCAGTTTAAGGATGATCACAAGTCAAGTTGAGCTCAGGTTTTATATTTGGTCCAGAGTTGAATCTGATTGAGTTTCATAGGTCTAAAATTAATTAAAGTGGCATTATTTTGTATATGAAAGAAGTTCAAGACTAAATCTTTAAAAATAAATTTAATAGGGTCCGATGGGAGCTTCAAGCTTCCCAAGTCCGATTGTACTCAAGCTCGAACTCAGGCCTATAGTTTTAGGTCCAATCGGGCTTCATATCAAACTCAAAACTTAAAAATAAAATTCTAAATCTGGTTCAAACCTGGACCAGTTCGACCTGATCTATTGTCATGTCTGCTCAATCCTTACTCCCATCTCCTTACTCTCCATGCATTTGTACATGTTGGAGAAATTTTACAGGCTCGTTTTTTATGACATTGATTATCCAGAAACTGTACTATGTCCTGAAAAGTTGGAACACTTTTGAATGATTGATAATAGGAGGGTCCATTGTCTAGCCATTTTTATGGTACCACTTGGACCTCCAAGAAAAATTAGGGAAACGTTAAATCAAATCAGGAAATTTAGTAGATTGAAGTTGATTGATTAAATGTTTCGGTCCGACCTAACTTAATCTAACTTGTCATACAGAACTTAGAGCATCACATCGGCGTGATTTGTAGGTTAATGCGTCAGTCTAAAAATTTATCTAGTGTACATCTAAAAGATAGTGGTGCTTCTGTTCTTAAAAAATATAATTTATACCAATAATTGACAACAATATATTCAGTTAGAAAACAATTATATAAAATTACTTATATTTATTAAAACAATATATTTAATTAATTTATTCACATTATTTTAGTTCCAAACTTAATTCGAAAGTTAATTAATTCGAGTTATTTTATTAATTTTAATTCAGGACAAAATGTCAAACTCAATTTTCAAATTTTATTTTATACTTTTTTTAATAATGAAAATTTGCATTTAATAATATTATTTTATTTAAACTTAATAAAATTATTTGAATTAATTTTAATAAAAATTGTTTTAACTAATTCAGTCGGGACATTTAGATTCAAATTCAATTCTTAATTTGATTGATGCGAGTTATTTTTGTTAACTATAGACCATATTAAAATATCAAACCTAATTTTTAAAACTTCTTTCATACTTTATTTTTTTCTCAATAATAAATGAATTTGTAATTATTATTTTAAACATACATCTTAAAATAGTGTAATAATCCCTGTGGTACATAAAAATTACATCCCTAGCTTGAAGACAAGATCCAAGAGTACAAAATTGTTGTTTCTTAAACAACAATGTTAAAGTTTTGACACCATCGTTAAGGTTACTTAGGATCTTCCCTTTCTTGTACACCTGAAGAGATATACCATTATTTTTGTGACATTAAAGACAGTTTTGTGTTCAATGACAAGCTCTTTTTTTTTGTTACAACTTGAAAAATCAAAACTACCTCATAAAAAAAATACCACAGGCATCAACCTGTATAATCAAAGAGATGGCTTCAAAAATATCATCCCAAATATGACAATTTGAAAAAATGTCTTGACCTAATTTAACTAGACAATCTGCTGCAAAACTATCTTCACGAAGAATATATTGAATAGAACAACTCCAATTTCTAGCAAGGTATTGACTAATTTGTAACTCAGTTTGCAATTTTTTGAATCGATTTATTTTAATAAATCTCGTTGTTAAAAACTAACCAATTTATTAATTGATTGGTCAATTTTATTAAATTAATAAGCTCTTATAAATTAAAATAATTTAATTTAATTTTTATTTAATAATCCTTTTTAATTAAATTTTAAATTATTCGGTAAATAACAACAATGTCCAACTCCCAACTTTATTATTTCTTTAAGTCTGCAGATTTACCCAAAAAAAAAAGTGCTAATAATTAAAACAATGTTGATTTTAATTGAGTTAAAATCAAATTAAAAAATATCCAAATTAGGAAAATAATAAAAAGGTAACCATAACACATAATTTACAAAGTGTGATGAATGTCCTACAGCACATCACAATCACAAGGAAAGCTTTCAAGTGCTACAAAAACTGTGGACTCACTTGTTTGGCATTTGGAACCTTATTAGCTGTGCTACTTGTCGTTTACGGCGTTTCTTTTACCTCCATCCTTCTTCCTCATCTTCTTCTTCTTTGTTCTTTCTATATTTTTAACAGCTAAAATGAAAACAACATTGTCATGATCACATTAAAATTTTGAGAATCAGCACTAACATAAACACAACATTGTCATGGTCACATTAAAATTTTGAGAATCAGCACTAACATAAACACATCTTATGTGAAACCCCAAATTCTAGTCTTTAACACAAAGTTATTACATCAACCACAACATCTATCTAGAATCCATCTTAAAACGTGAAATCTTAAGAGGATCAGTGATACGCAACTTTCTATTTATCATCCAACACAGTTATTATGAAGAGTACACATTGGAATATACAGGAATAGAATAATCCAAGTACAAGTCCATTCTGACCTGGTAGTTGCATTAGATGAGATATCAACAACAGGGACCCTACTACGGTTGGTCCCCTACGCATTTCAGGGACTTACATGTACATATCAAGAAGCTAAACAACGAACTTCTTTTTGTTCAGTTTTTGTTTTCTTCTCCCTCCCAATGCTAAACAAATAATGCCCACTTCCACTGATCCACTTGTACAATTATTGTTTAGTCTAATTATACAGTGCACTGAAACCCACACACACACATACGCACAGTCTCTGTTTCTACTGATCTGCCTCTGCTCCTAACTTCCATGCAAAAACCCCAACCGGGGAATCAGAATCATACCAGTTCTTGTACTAGAAGATATCAACAGTTACACTTTCTTCATTTTCCCTTTATCAAAATTTTCATCAATTGGCAAAAACTAAAAGTAAAATTTCCCCTGCAAAAAGAATTGACGACTAAGTAAGAATCAATGATCATCAAACCCAAAAGTAATTCAATCGGACGGCTGCCAAGCAGAGGCAGTCAACAAAGACAAGTCCTTCCAACCCAATTTCAAGCATCCATTTTCCTCCACCAAGGTATACCCTTTCCATGGAAACATTCCCAAGAGCAGGCTTGCTTGGGCTGCCGGGCTACCCGCCAGCGACACGGGTTGGAACCCCACCCTTCTAAGCTCATCCCCCCATCTCTCCACCTTCACCTCACCCGTCCTCTTGGGCCCACCAACGGCCACGATGTTCCTGATCTCACAACCAAACAACTGCTGCTCCACCGTATGCCTCTCCACATTGTCCAAACCCAAGCCGTCCCCTAAAGCATCAAACAACGCACTGTAGTAATGCAATGCCTCAACAAACCGCGCCAAGAAACTACCGCCGTGGCTAAGATCTTGTTCGACGGTCGTGATCAGTTTCGGCCTCAACAGGGTCAGTAATCTCAACGTCCCCAAATCGCTCCCCGTGATATCATATAAGCAATGATGCATCCAGTGCACCACTATAGCTTCTCTAGGTCTAATACCGAGTTGACTCAGGTCTGTCAAATTTCCGATTTTGCCCTCCAGTGGTAAGAACTCAAACGGCAGACCGAGTGAGCTTGCGAAATCGGCGAGCCTCCTTCCGGTTGACTCCAGCAACTCGGAGGAGGACCCGAACCCGGTGATTCTAACGGATCGGATTTTTTTAGTCCGGGAAGCGAGGATGTGGAACAACCCTGGCCACTGGAGGCCTTGCATTATATCGAGATCGATGACATGGACACGATCCTCTCCGTCCAGTGCTTGGAAAATGGCTTGATTAGCAGTGAAGTGTGAGAACTTGATTGACGGGCTAATCGAGTTGTATGATTGCAAAGCGTTGAAGATTTTCTGCGACTGCGTTATGGTCAAAGCTTTGGAGGTTAGAGGAGAGTAGGTACGTAAGAATGAGCTTACCACTCGCGACTGCAGCGCGTGAGCGAAGTACGCCCCGACTCGCTCCGGCGAGGAACCGAACGGAGAGGAGAGCTCTGAAATCTGCGGGAGCAGACAGTTGGCGTCGTCGAGATTGTCCATGGCGACGCACTCCGCGCATTGTAGGAGAAGGCCGAGAAGTCTCAGGCCAGTGGACTCGCCGCCTTCAACGACCGCGGTGGAGTCTTCCTCGGCGGCGGTTTTCTCACCAGAGACGGAGGCTTCGGCGGAGAAGTTTGGACGTTTAGAAGCAGGGTCGTCGGAATCTCCGTCTCTGTCGCCGCGCTTTGTCTTCATGGGGGAGGCGGGATTGTTAGGGGTAGAAGATGAATCACAGTTGATAGTGGGCTGAGCAACTAAGCTTTGAATCATTATCGAAAGAGAAAAAAAGGTACGTGGGCGAGAGAGATTCGCTGAGGAAGGAGATTTCGAGCGAAAGGGACAAATCTTGCAGAGAAGGACGAGAGATGTATGTGCAGAGCTGTGTCAGAGCAGAAAAAAGAGCGGGTGATGATCAGTTGGTCCGTTTGGACAGCGAGAAAGTGAGGGAAAATTCAGGTAAAAGTTGCGCAACTTTTCTTCAGTTTATAAAGAAGGAATTGAGATTGGTAGTCGTTTTTGGTATTCTTTTCCTTCGTTTAGGCGTGTCGTTTAGAGTCCGTTTGATTTGGGATTATAATGATCTAATTTAAAAATTATTGATGTTATAAATTTAATAAAAGACCAATGATTAATGGGAGTTAGGTTTGTGATCTTATGTTGTACACATAGGATTCTATTTTGGGTAAGCATCGAAATTCGTCTTGGCCTAAGAGATAAAAGGAGTTAGCAATGGGTCGAATCGGGTCAAGTTTCCCTCAAATCTTTATATACTATTTCAAGCTCGGCCTAAAGCTCAATTGAGCCCGAGGTTTCAAGCTCGATCAAACTCGACCAAATTTATTTTTTATTTTTAAAATTTTAAAATAATATTATTTTATATAAAAATTTAAATTTCAAGCTCGAAACTATAAATTATATATGATTGAAGCCCATTCAATTAAAGTAGATTGGGTTTGACCAAGTCGAACAAGGTCGTCGAGCTTTTTTGCTACCTATAGTTTTGATTAGTATTTAGATGAGTCGTTAATTTAATTAATATAAATTAAAGGGATAATTATTTCCTCTAAAATTTTTAGGTCAATTTATTAAAATGTTCATAAAATATTACTTAAAACATATTTTATAGGCTTGCTCATTTTTCTAATTATGTCCTTCCATTTTAGGGATGAAAGGCGATTGAATCGGATTAATCTATTGCTTAAGTATGATATGATTGAATTTAATTAAAAAATAAAATTGTTATTATTTGATCTAAATGGATTTTGTTTTATATAAAAATTTCAAACTTCAAATCAAATTTCGACTCAATTCGAGTCGGGACTTTTTGCCAATCTTAATTTTGATTAGTGGTTAGGTTGGTCCTCCACCCTTAATTTTATAGGCTAACTCATACTTCTCTCCAAGTCCTTCCATTTTAGGGAATGACAATGAGACAGTTAAGTCCAGTTAGTATATTTCGCCAGAGTTTGTCTGAAATGAATAGAGTCCATTGAGATTAACTTGCTCACTTTCGGCTTAAACTTGTTTACACTGATTAATCAATCACAAGTTAATGACATAATAACAATTAAAAGTTAAAACTTTGGACTTCTTATTGATGTTAAGACAAGAATCCGAACATGGTAAATGATTATTTCCTGAAATTATTGCACAACACAGGGTTTCTAGAACAAAGTTTCATAGAATTTGACAGTTGGAAATGTATAGTTAAATCAGTTAACTAAAGATTTGGGTACTTAGAATTAAAATATTTGTATTACTGAAGCAACAACAATAACAACAACAATTCAATAAAAATCCTATCAAATACAAGGTTTAGAGAGGTGCACATGACCTCAATCTTAACCCTAACTAGAGAAGTTGTTTCAAAATATTTGTGGTACCAAATGCTTTAATTTGTTAAAGTAGAGGTCTCAGCACCCAATTTCAGATGACTTAGCAATGGTATCAACTAAGAAATCACGGTTTAAGATGAACATTATGCTCTTCCATTGTCATGTAATATATGATTTACATGTCTATGCTTCTAAAAATTGACAAGGGATGACAAGCACAATGACTTAAGAGACTTGTCCCATACAACTAAAGGTGAAACAACTATGTACAACTACAACATCAAAGAAAGTTCAATAATGCGCAGTTCTCAAAAGTGAATCAACTATGAAACAAATGTAATTACCTTTTGGTCTGACTATTACATCCGTGTGCTTTTGTCAAAGCTTGAATTGACAGAGCCATACACCAGGATTATAACTGCGGGTTAGAGGATCTTTTAGGTTCATACCAAATCCTCAAGTTTTTATTTTTGTAATAGCTTCAGTATTGTCTCAAACTATAGTTTGGAAACCAAACATTTTAATTCTGCTTTAGTCTAGTTTTAATTAAACATCCAAGCCTACAACGCTTAAGATAATCTATTTCCTCTTTGTGACTTCAGGCAAATGCTTTCTTGCATCATAATGCCAACAAAGGATTGCTAATTCTGCATTTTCACTAATGGCATTCATTAATAACCTATTGCAAACACCCACAAAGCATTGTTATATAGAAATCTACATCACTGTGAAAGAAAAAATAAATACTCAGGGAACACACCAAAACAGAGAGCTTAACAAAAATAAAGTCCATTGAATTGTTAAAACCAAAAAGATCAACCAACCAAAGACATTCTGGCATGAAACGAATCCTTATTGTTTGCTTAGATCTAACAGCATCATCTAGTGATATACCCATCAAAGGCTCTTTATGAATAACTATTCATGAACATCATACTTAGCACATATGAACAAGCCCTAGAAATCAACTAGATAAGAACATCAAGAACCATGCCAAAACCATCGCAATAATCAAACAAAACTAACAGCAAGTTAATTATAAGAAATTCTAATTAAAATATCCACTCTAAGCAAAGCAGATCAGGAAAATGTTCCCACAAAATCCACCTTGAACAATCATTATGCAAAATTCATCATCTTAATCCATTACAAAATACATTTTTTTGACAATATTCCAACAAAAAAAAGATGAGCATCTAAAAACCAAACCACCAGCTCAAAACCTGAGCTTGGTAAAGAACCACCGGTTCTTTCCAGTCTTGAACCGCTCCTCCAACCTAGCCTTAGTCTCCTTCGCCGCTACAACTTTCTTGTCTCTGCTCTGCAAGACATCCGCGTTGACAACGTCCTTCAAATCCACATCCAGAGTGTAGCGGGTAGGCATCAGATGCTGATAGTTCACCAGCTTAATGAAGCACTTCACTCGAGACTTCTTGGCCGTCTGTTTCGCCGAATCCTTCTTGATCACTTTTCGGGGATATTTCTTAATGCCAGCAACGAGACAGTGACCGTAGGGGCGGTCCCGGGTCCCGTCGTCGAAGGATTTGACGATGACAGCCTTGCGGCCCGCGTAGCGGCCTTGGAGGAGGATTACGGCCTTGTTCGGCTTGAGAAACTTCACCATTTCTTATTCACGCTTTCTCGCTCTAACTCTCTCTCTAAACCCTAACCCTAAAACTTGAATTTATATAGCGCACAAAGAGAGGCGATTCAAAACCCTAGATTATTTTTTTCAACTGAAGCTTTGGGTTGGGTTTCTGTCTTTCTGAGAGGCCCGATTGTCTAAAAATGCTCCATCCTTATTAGACGTCATTTATTTTGAGTAGAAGAAATAAGACTTTTTGAAATAGAGATGTAAAAACAGGAGCCGACCTGACAGATTTTGGCTCTAGTTGACCGGAACGCAGGCTGCCCATGATCGGCCTAGACGGGTCACAGGTTGAGATCGAGCAAATCATAGGTAGACTCAACCTAGTTACTTAAAAAATGACATCGTTTTATCAAAAATATATCATTTTTAACATTTTTCTTTAAAAAAAATATGGTGAACAAGGTTACAAGTAGGCCTGTAAAGGTCCGTCAAGCCACAAGCCGAGAGACAGGCTACTGTAGCCCGAGGTTAAACCGGGTCAAGCTAGGAGTAACCCGGGCTCTACTGACCTATTGACATCTTTATTTTGAAGTAAAATTTTAAAATTTTTTCTAATTTTTAAATTTCTAAAAAACAATTTTTATAAATTTTAGATTTTAGCATTTATTTAAAATAATAATGAAATATAAAACACCATGAACACCATACTTATACTAATCAAATGTTGTATATCAACTCAACTCATAAATTTAAACTTAAACTGAATTAATTAAAATTTAATTAAATTAATAATTTATTAAAAAATTTAATTTAATTCATTTAACTGATTTAGTTCAAGTTCAATAATTGATTTGAATTATTATATTAATGACTTCTAATTAATTTAATTATGATATTCATAATGCATATGTTTTATTATTATTTTTTAACCGAGCATTAAATAAGAGATTTTTTAAAAAGCTGAAAACTAAACTGCTTTTTTTAAATTTTAAAAGTCACGAAATTTTTGTTAAAAATTTTAAATTATAAGGAAAGTTTTTTTTTACTGAACAATATTTAATTATGTAAAGTGTTCTTTTAATTAGATTAATTTTATTTTCCTAAGAAATTAAACAAAAAAATATGGCTTTAACCAAGTCCCAATACATCGGTGTGGTTTATTAAATATTAAACTAAACCCTAATTAACAATGTAATTATATTTTGGTTAAAAGTAATTAAAGCTATAATTTTATTATGTAAAGCATATTTAACTAATTATTAGTTTACAAAATGTCTGAAATTGTGTAAATTATGAATAAAATTATGAACAACTACAAAATATAGGAACTTTAACATTTACTTGCTAATTTAATAATGCTAATCAACATTATGCCCTTCCATCGTCATGCGATATAAGATTTACTTGTACATGCTTCTAACAG
>JANTPM010000067.1:18306-46030 GCA_025434745.1 Erythroxylum divaricatum | reverse complement strand
TATTTATTCATAAAGTCTGTACATGACTATGAACAAAATGCGCTAAAGGAGATTGCCTTTAGGGCACTACTCTAACATAATCATGTTGTTCTACTTCAAAAAGGTGCAATTATGCAGACTAATGCTTTTATCAAATACAATCAAGATTCATGTATTATGACTAGGAATACGACAAGTATTTGGATAAGAAGTGCTGGATAGATGTACAGTGGTAATCGTAATCAGTGACAAGTGTCTGCAGGGGTTGATTTATACAATTTATGTAGTTGGTTGGTTGCTGTAGACTTCATGATTTTTGGCCATTTCTAGACAATATAGCTTCTAGAGGAAATATTATACTTTTCCGTGTATGTTTTAATTGATTGTGGTGTGACTCGTGAAATCTTTAGTCTCAAATCTTAACATGCGAATTGCTAGTTCATGCATTGAAAGTCGTTCGATTGGGTAAGGCTTCAAAAATGCTTGTGTCTCATATCATTTACCAATAGGGCCACACCTGTATTCTAGGTGATAGAAGTGGTTATAAAGATAGATCAGGATAAGGAAAATTGTCCTTTTTGTTTCTTTCTCCTTTCACGAAGAAAAGACTGTTGGTCATTCAGATTTTTGTTGTCATATAATTCAAGAAGTAGGGCATGTACAGAAAGATGTGATATACATGCTATTTTTGCACTCAGTGTTCATCTCTTTATGGAAACAATTATTTCAGGAAAACAAACTAGTGACAGTAAGATATTCTTCTTACTGTCACTGGTTTGTTGTTCTGTATTCAATTTTCCAGTCTTTCTACAGAATATTTCTTAAGATATGTACATAAACAGAAATTTCATCATTAGGCTTGATCTCATCATTATTTCTTCGTTCAATATGTTTAATACGTTTTATAGCTTATTTATTTTTATTTATGTGGTTACTAACCTGTGAAATTGTGTTGTAGCATAAGGATTGAAATTTTTTTTTGCTTCTGTTGATAAGTCTGTCAAATTGGAAAGATTTGATTATATGATCCTTTTGGTGGATACATTATTACTTTTTACTTCATATGATCAAATTCATCAATGCTTGTACAGATAATCATAATTGCTTGAAAATTTGCCAAAGAGGCCAGCATAGCGGATAAGACACTGCAATATGTCGGTCAGGCTTGGCATATTAAGGGACCAACAATATTGGGGTTGTATTCCTTGATTTTTGTGACCATTGTCTAGGAGCTAAATTTTGGTTTTTTGGTCTCATTATACTTTACATCAATGAAATGGTTCTTAGTCTTGATCTTTCTTGTTATGCATAGCATTCTCTGTAGAGTTTCTGGGGTTTTATGGGTATGCCTGTGTATTCTCTTGGGTGATAAGTAATAAAATTGACCACCAAATATAGCAAATTCAGATTCTTTGTGCAAGCACAATTCTACATTGATAGGGAGTCACTTTAATTCTTACTTTAAGTTATTGTTATTGTTGTTCGCTTTTTGGGAAATGTTGTCAACAATAAGACTTCTGCTGAAGTAAAGAAGATTATATATTGTTCTCTGTAAATTTGCAGCTAATATGTTATGTTGATGCTCTTTATTGTTTGGAGTAATTCTCCTATTGGTTTGATTTCCTTCCATTCAAAATGGGCACTCTCTTGAAATTTGGTTCATAGCCTAAAATCCCAGAAAAAGGTAACTGCTATTTTAATATTTGATCTGGCATAAATATGCCTGCGGTATATGGAACAGTGAATTTGGTGTATTTATTATGATAAATTGTTTACTTTTCTTGCTTTTGAAGAGGTTAAGTGTCACCTGCTTCAATTGTAATGAAATCTGAGACTGG
Source organism: Erythroxylum divaricatum (assembly GCA_025434745.1). Classification (NCBI taxonomy): domain Eukaryota; kingdom Viridiplantae; phylum Streptophyta; class Magnoliopsida; order Malpighiales; family Erythroxylaceae; genus Erythroxylum; species Erythroxylum divaricatum. The sequence continues at coordinate 44,213 of JANTPM010000067.1, read as the reverse complement.
TTAGTGTTTTGTTTTTTTATGTGTTTATACATATTTTATTCCTGTCAGGTTCAAGATGCCTAGAAAGAGATGGAGCATCGAGTGCAACTTTTGAAGACAAATGATAAGGACATAATGCTACCTTATTGCTTGAGAGAACCACTCGAAATGGTACAGTTGCTGTTTTAGTCCTCGGATAGCCTCATTTGGCCTTGTACCATATGCTTCATTGAACAACATTAGGCTCTACTCATGGTACTCTGCAACGCAGCAGCCTCATGGCCACACGATGGTTGTTGGTACTAAGGATGTCTAATGAGAGCAAGTACAAGGAATATGAAGCGATAACTCAAAGAGCAAGTTGAAGGAAGAAAGGTCAAAACCTCTTGCAAGCCTTAATTTTACTTGTGGAAGCCTTATGTTGTTTTCAAGTATTTGCTGTGACAAAACTAGCAGAGAAAGGAAAGGCTACAATTCTCTTCTGTTCTCAAATATCCCTACTCTATTTTCTATTGCTATATGTTGGATAAGCTTTGTTTTGAGATTGACATGTGAAATAGAAAAATAAAATCTACCAAGTGCCTAATCTTTAGCTGTTGCCTGAAATCAGTTTAGGATGAATGAATGTGTCTGTATCTAATATACACTGATTTTTATGTCGCAGTTGATATTTTCTAATTTTCAATGTTATATGATGAGATTCAGATTGTATCTGTTGTTGAGGTTCAACAGTCTGCTAAGTAGCTTAAGAGCTTGAATTCATGACAACAAGATTACTTTGGCTATAGTTTCACCTTGAGGAGGAAGGTATGCTGTGGCTTCAGTAAGTATCACTACCCTGATTTGGGATATGAAGGTGCATAAATACTTCAAATGGTGATGTGTTTAATTTTGGTTTTCAATTTGTTGCTCAAGCTACGATATCCAAAACTGATAATATATGATTTCAAATTATGAACGTCAACCTGAAATGAGAAAATGAAGTAATGAGCCTAAACGAAGTAGCCAGTTCCTTCAGAAAATCTTATGCCACATCTATAAACTTCTGTCAGCATGTTTATATGGATTCCATAGGTTTGTATTATTGTGGCATGGTTGTGTAGTGATTGGCACCTTGGCAGTCTTGTTGGATCCCAAACAAGTGTTGAAAAGAATAAAAAAGGCAATGAGAACACTAGTACTGCTTTTTATCTGGTGGCTATCTTGCTCACTCTAAGGTGGTATTACTAGGTTGTAACTGTCCAAATACAGAGGATATTTAATATATGATGCACTACTTTATCAGCTTTACATGGAAAGTAGGTATCTGTAAGCGATATACATTGTACTCGTGTTCCTTGTGAAACATTGATATCATTACCAAATCCGAAGATCTGAACATATTTTGGCGATGATAGCTCACTGTTTGTAATTATTGGTACAATCTAATGAGATTTTGAATCAGTATAGAAAGCAAAATATATCTAGTTACGGCTCAACTTTTTTATACTTCTTGCAGACATTTTCCAGAGAATGTGAAGCTGAGAATATGTTTGAAGAAATTGATCACAAGCATTAGTCGCACAAGGTTCATTTGTAGTTCAATCGTCACTATTGCAGGGTTCTACCACCCGCACCATGCAGTCGTAACGGAACAAGTATCATTGATTGTTCCAAATCAGGTAATAAAGAGAGATAAGTGGTTAAACTCAAGCTACTGACGCCATTTGATATGTTCAGTACTTTCTATAGGCTTTTCATAGAAATTGAATCATGTACAGCAACTGTGTTGTATGCAGCTCTACGGTATCAGGCATGCACCAAAGAAGATATGCTGATAGTTGAAGCAGGAAAAGCAGTCAGATGTGGTTAATTCATCATGCTCCTCCAGAGTAACCCTCAATGATCTTGTAGTAACATTTATTTTGTCATATAAGATGCTTGGAAGTCTCAGACATTGCATGCAAGTTAAGGTAAGGCTTTTCGACAAATGTGCAGTTCCTGATCTTTAGTTGCACAGAAACATGCGCAATCTGATAAGAAAAAGGTTCAGAAAGCATGATTTTTGTTTTGAAACATGATTTGTACAAGTATTAGCATGCAATGTCAGAGGTATGATTCTTCAAGCTCAAATCACCATCATCAACTCGTAAACACCGACTAGGGGCACCTAACAGGAGGGACCGAGGAACTGAACTTGATAGTGATCTTACAAGGATCATAAGATAAGTATATTTTTTTTTTAGGGAAATAAGATAAGTATATTCTTCCTTACAATATATCATAAGATTGTCACCCCTGTCAAACTGCCAAAAATGAATATTCTTGCCATAAGTTTTGCAGAGTTTCTCAAAATAATGTCTCTAAATGTTTCCAGGATCGCCAGGCATGAGCAAAACACCAGTTCTTTATCCATGAACAGGTTCTCCAAGGTTATATACTTGATCCCAATGAGCTCTAGTGTCAGGTTGACATTGAAAGCGTGGGTTTGTTTCAGTTTCAAGATGTGATTTCTGCATCAGATCAGGATTTATGGACCAAATTCTTGAAAATCACCATACTCAATCATAATCTTTACCACTCAAAGAGTTTTAGTGCTCTGATTAAGCTCTAATTGTTGTCTTGTCAATAAATAATTTTATACTTTAATACCAAATTAGTGATCCAAGTCAATATGGATGCTCATTTTAAGGTTTCATATACTAAAAAAATCAATGTCCTACAAAAATATTTAATCATTTTTAATATAAAAGATCAATGATGACATTATCAATGCTTACTCTTAAATGTCACTCTAATTAATTATAATTTTTAAGGATAGCAGATTCTAAAATATTAAATCTTTTAGAAAATTTTCAATTCAATATCTTAAGTTTTTAAAATTTTCAATGAAGTGATTAATCTTTTATAATTTTAATAATTTGGTCGCTTAATTTAAAATGTTAGTTATGTTAATATTTTTGTTAATTTGAAAAATGAAATTATTTTTGTCTGACATGCTTCTAAGTGAAAAATTAGTTAATAATTAACTATTCACATGGATTTAAAAATGTTGTTTTAAGGCTATAAAAGATTGATTACTTAATTAAAAATTTTAAAATTTAGATACCAAATTGAATTTTTTTAAAAAATTTTGACACTTTGAAATCTATTGTTCCTATTTTCAGAATTATTAAAAATTTATAGTGAATCAAGTCTATTATATAGTTTTTTTTCAAGAACACTTTGAGATTGGGATGGAGTTTATAAATTTGTACATTCATATACTATGTTTAACTAATTAACTCTATTATTTAGATTGTCTTTATAAACCGTTACTTCTAATTTAAAACAGAAATCTAATTTAAACCAATAGATGTCATTTAAACACGTGATCTGAAATCCAATCAATTTCAACGTTACAACTTCGACTCTTAGTTTCAAGTTAACAATATTTCAATTAATAATTGAATTCCTAGACATGTTTTTTTAGTTTTTTTAATTATAAATTTCAACTAAATATGTTTTTATTACAATTTTTATATCACAAATTTCAACAAAATATAATTTTATTCTTTTAATAAAAAATAAATTAAACTTTTTAAATATTTTTTTTAAGTTATCCACGAAGTGTTTTAAGATGATTTTTAATTATAAGAAGACATCTTTAAGCCATCCATATTCAGATTAATCATCACTTGAGTTTGGTAGATTTCTTGCTGAAGGTAAAACTCTGACCTCAAATTTTAAACGACTATATACATAAAGAAGGTTCAAATCTGTAATCTCATTTAAATTAATAGAATCCCTTACCAACTTACTTGTGCTTGAAGTTAACGTTTGAATAAATATTTTGATAAAAGAAAATGAAATCCTAGCCTTCCCCTCCGTTGACTTCCAAAGTCTTCCACCAGCGTCTACGATGATACCACTCGCAACGCAACCGGACGTCTCTTCTTCCTCCACGTGTACATTTGTCTACGTGGCGGTCTCCTATTTGCCAGTCCCTCCTTCCTACGCGCACACCCCCTTGCTCCACAAAACCCCTCCATAATTCATACATTTTTCTCCGAAACTAGAATTCTCCATTTCACTCTCTCTCGGGTTCTCGCCAACCAAACAGAAAAAGGAAAGAGCTTGAAATAAAACAACACTGCTGGTCACTAACAGAGAATGCAATTCTGAGTCCTTCAACTTCATCAAATAATAAAGATGAGGTCAATGTTGTTCAAATCAGGAATATTCATATCCTTGCTTTTGTTGAACTTTGTTCCTTCTCAATCAGCCGTTTCGAGCGTAGATCTAGGGTCCGAATGGATGAAAGTCGCTGTAGTGAATCTAAAGCCAGGCCAAACGCCGATCTCGATCGCAATCAATGAGATGTCGAAGCGCAAATCCCCGACTTTCGTCGCATTCCAGGGGGGAACTCGCCTTCTAGGCGAAGAAGCCGCCGGAATCGCGGCACGGTACCCGGACAAAGTCTACTCTCAGCTCCGAGACATGATCGGAAAGCCGTACACTTACGTGAAATCGTTTCTCGATTCAATGTACCTCCCGTTGGACGTCGTCGAAAATTCTAGAGGCGCGGCCGGTTTCAGGATCGCCGATAATCTGGGCGCCGATGCTTCGATTTACTCTGCGGAGGAGTTGCTGGCGATGGTGTTGAGTTACGCCGCGAATTTGGCGGAGGTTCACGCGAAGGTTCCGGTGAAGGATGCGGTGGTCACCATACCGCCGTATTTTGGGCAGGCGGAGAGGAGAGGGTTGGTTACGGCGGCGCAGTTGGCGGGAATAAATGTGCTTGCTTTGGTACATGAGCATTCAGGCGCTGCGTTACAGTACGGGATTGACAAAGACTTTTCTAATGGTTCAAGGTACGTTGTATTATATGATATGGGGTCAAGCAGTACTTATGCTGCTCTTGTTCACTACTCGGCCTACAGTGCAAAAGAGTTCGGAAAGACTGTGTCCGTTAATCAATTTCAGGTAAATTTCTCATCTTTATCTTGTTTGATTTTTTTTTTTGAAAGTTGTAGCTAATTTATGTTTCAATGCATTAGCTTTATTAAGAGAGAAAAGTTTGAACTTTAGTATTCCCTGGAGAAATCTAAAACTGAAATTCCCAGCTAATTTGGTTGTTAGTACAAGAGCTTCAGTGAAGATTGTTGAACGTCTATATCTGTAAATCGATTTAGATGATTTGAGTTAATAAAAAACTAACAAAAATAGTTAATTTTAATTTGGTTTAAAACTAACTGAAGTGTAATAAATGTTTTCTTTTTCCCTTTATATTTTGTGGTTTCTTTTTATACTTAGTTCTTTGATACTTGGCTGGGTCCTGTTAATGTTTTTATGATTTTATAATATTTCCAGGTTAAGGATGTTAGATGGGACGCAGTTCTTGGAGGACAGAATATGGAATCTCGGTTGGTGGAGTTCTTTGCAGATGAATTCAATAAACAAGTTGGAAATGGGGTTGATGTTAGAAAGTCTCCTAAGGCGATGGCTAAATTGAAGAAACAGGTTAAGCGAACCAAAGAAATTTTAAGTGCAAATACGGCGGCTCCTATATCAGTTGAATCTCTCTATGACGACCGGGACTTTAGGTATGGTGGGACTTTGGACATGCTACTCATAAACAAGCTATCCTAGTGTTCTTGTTTGTAAATCCATTCTCTTTCTCTGCTTTTGCCAGCATCAGTTATTCGTTTTTGTGAACTTATGGCTGCCATCAGGCTGCCCACCTTATGTTTTTGGCTATCATGATATGTTCCTGCCAGTTGCATTCAATTAATTTGCAACAACAATCTTTTCCATCATTGGCCACCAAGTTGTCTGGTTGAATAATTAATTCAGTTAGATGCATCACTGCAATAATGAAACATATAGAATTTTTGCTCCTTCATATATGTATAGTTGCTCCAGTTTGTTTGTTTACTTGCTTTTCCTTTTGAGTATATGAATATTTCACGTAGATCAGATGAAGAATTGATTGTGATCTCATATGAATCTCTTTTTATCTTTTGTAATGATTTGCAACTTAGTGAAATACTTGTGTATGTGTGGTATCTTATAATACTAAGTTCTGCAGAAAGTAATAAAGATTGGCAGACATTTTGTTGCTTGAGCTGGTATTTTACTCTGTTGATTTCATTAGCTAAAATAACTTTAACCAATTTGTTTGTTGCATCGTGAATTGCAAGAGTTCTTGTTTTTATTTCATCAATTATGATTAAAGATCAAGGTTTTCTTCTTGGTTTGCTTACCCACAAGCCCTTGTATGTGGTTGAGTACTCGTTAGTTATGGCAAAACCTCAACAATAGCATTGTGTAGCAACATTCTTACTGGTTGTGTGGGGTTGCTGGCAGTTAAGTTGAATATGATCATTAGTTAGATGCTCAAAAGAATGTTTGGTTATATATTTGTGTGACAACCTTCAATTAGCATCTTTTTTTTTTTCAGGAGCACTATCACACGTGAGAAGTTTGAGGAGCTTTGTGAAGATCTGTGGGATAGGTCTCTTATACCTTTAAAAGAAGTTATCAAGCATTCTGGGCTCAAGTTGGATGAAATATATGCAGTTGAACTCATAGGAGGTTCTACCAGAGTGCCAAAGTTGCAGGTTGGTACTGTCATTTTCAGTTGTCGCTTATGGACTGAAGCTAGAAATTATGGTCATTCTATCATTTCCTCCACACCTCAATACAAAAAGCAGAAGAGCCATCCTTCGCATTTAGCTTTATCAATTTTTTAGTTAAGAGTTTTTAACTTTAAAACTATTTGCAAAGTTGCAATGTCCGATCCCTCCATGGTACCACCTTGCTACACGTCAACCTCCTTTTGATTGCTTTGATGTCTTCCATTTTAGTAAATGATTCTTTGATGCAATTTTGAGGAACGAAAAGGATCTTGAATAATTTTGATGAAGATAATGGATAAACAGTGGTTGCATGCAGTCAAAAAATGCTTTTCTTATGCTTATTGTGCTACAAGTGTTCCTCATAGCATGAATATAAGCAAGTTGACACACTTGTCTCTTAGCTCACTGCTTTCAGCTTATCAAGGATATGCCATAATGTATGCCTAATTATTCGATGACACATTATTTTCTTTTGTCCCTCACCTGTTAATCAAGCTAGCTTTTAAAAGAAATCTCTTTTTTGACTTTTAATAGGCCAAGATCCAAGAATTTCTTGGTAGGACTGAGCTGGACAAACATCTGGATGCTGATGAGGCTATAGTTCTTGGTGCATCACTACATGCTGCAAATTTAAGTGATGGAATCAAACTGAATCGCAAGTTAGGAATGGTTGATGGTTCAACATATGGTTTCACAGTTGAACTAAATGGTCCTGATCTTGTTAAAGATGAGAGTACCAAGCAGTTACTTTTACCAAGGATGAAAAAGCTACCCAGCAAGGTATTTTGAATCTCTTAACATGAGATAACTAGATGATTGGCTAAAAGTTGTGATTGGAACCGCATGCTCCATTTTTTCCTCTTCCTGGATGGATTAGTCCTATGTCTAATTATCTTTCTTCTTATTTATAGATGTTCAGATCCGTTGTCCATAACAAAGATTTCGACATTTCACTTGCATATGAGAGTGAAGATCTTTTGCCTCCCGGTGTCACCTCAAATGTCTTTGCTCAGTATGCTGTGTCTGGTCTTGCTGATGCAAGTGAAAAGTAAGGATTTCCTTGATATTTTTGCTGATCTATATTTTTCCCTCTCCCTTTTTTTTTGTGATCACAAAACCATTTCATAGTAAAAGGTCCTGAAGGTTTTATTTTTTCTTCTTATTCTACATTGTCTAGATATTCTTCCCGAAATTTGTCCTCTCCTGTCAAGGCAAATCTCCATTTCTCTCTCAGCCGAAGTGGAATTCTTTCTTTAGACCGAGCAGATGCCGTCATTGAGGTATCAGAATGGGTGGAGGTACCTAAAAAGAATCTGACGTTGGAAACTACAACCAGTACCTCCCCAAACATATCAGTTGAAACTGGTACTAACAACACTTCAGATGATAGCAATAAAAACTTGCAGTCTGATGGTGAAATCAGTACTGCATCCAACTCCACTGCAGAGGAATCAAGTACAATTGATTTGGGTACAGAGAAAAAACTGAAAAAACGAACATTCAGGGTTCCACTGAAGGTATAGACTGATAATTTACGTCCAGAAAGTATCTTTCTTGTAGCAAGTCTCACGTTTTTTTTCCTTTCTTATTCCTTATTTTTGTTTCTGTTTGTTGGAGGTTGTTGAGAAGACGGTGGGACCTGGAGCACCTCCTTCAAAGGAATCTCTAGATGAAGCGAAGAGAAAATTGGATGCACTGAACAAACGGGATGCTGAGCGAAGAAGAACTGCAGAATTAAAAAATAACCTGGAAGGATATATCTATTCCACTAAAGAGAAGGTTTTAATTGTTCACTTGGTTCTTACATTCTTATCTGTTAAGGGTTTGAATTAAGGAATTGCACTCCTTGGTTATGTACTCTCAATGGCTTGATAATTAGTGGTGCTTGATCTTCCTGTAGGGGCTTATAATCATTTTTGTATATATTATGGAACCAGTAATAGGTTTTAAACATCAGTTTTCGATTTTTGTCCACTATGTTGGATAATCAGTTTCATCTCCTTCAATTTTTTGTTGATTCCTATATTCCAGCTTGAAACAAACGAGGACTTAGAGAAAATTTCTACCAGTGATGAACGGAAATCTTTCATTGAAAAACTTGATGAGGTATGCCTTTTTAATTTCTTTTTAATATCAGACTTGATATCTTGAACTGGACATTAATATAACTCTTTTACTTGAATTCATGAATACTCAACTGTTTCAGGTCCAAGAATGGCTATATACTGATGGGGAAGATGCTACTGCTAACGAGTTCCAGGAACACCTGGATTCGTTAAAATCTATTGGTGACCCAATATTTTTTAGGTATTACCTAAATTTTGTTTTCCTTGCAACTAATTCTCCAAGTATACATAATCTTTCTCCAAGTATACACTTCATCTAGTGTGTATCAGCTGATATGAGCTTTTGCTGTAGGTACGAAGAACTTAGTGCGAGGCCAGTAGCAACTGAGCTTGCTAGGAAGTACTTGGGAGAGCTGCAACAGGTACATCAAAGCAGTTGAATTTACATATGATATTTATGATTTTAAGGCATGGATTTTGGATCTGCTTGGTGATAGCTTTTTCTTGTTCTCTCTTTTAATTTTGTTTCTGTACCCGGATTTCTTAAAAGGTAGTTAAAACGTTCCATTGCTTGATCATTTAATGATCCTATGAATATTTTATTATTGAAAGATGAGTGAGCAAGATTTACTGGATTTTGTAAATTTTTCATACATGTTTTCTCCTTTCCTACACCGCTTAGTAATGTTGATAGGTACTTGGTTTTATAGATACACACACACACACACACACACATATATATATATCTATATGTATGCATGTATGAACACAAATTACTTAAAAGTAATGTCTGCTGACTTTGTAAGATTTTGGAGCTAAGGCTCTTGTTTTTTTTGCCAAAGATTCTTCCTTTTATGTTTAGATAGCAAGAAGAGTGCATTGACCTTTTCAATTTTTAATGCCAGCAGATTGTAAAGGGCTGGCAGTCAGACAAGCCTTGGCTTTCGAAAGATAGAATAGATGAGGTGTGTTTTCAGTTTCTAATCTAAGATGTTAAGCTTCTTACTGATGCAATCTCAGGTTGATTGAATACTTGACGTTTGATTTGTGACAATTTCATTTCCAGGTTCTTAGTGATGCTGATAAGTTGAAGACTTGGTTGAATGAGAAGGAGACAGAGCAAAGCAAGTAAGTAGTCTCTGTAACAATAATTGTTGGTTTGCTACTTACAGCTTTGTTCATGGTCTTCCATAAACTACTCGACTGCTTTAATTAGTGGATATGTTTTCATGAGAATATACTTTCATGTTGATATTACTTGCTAGAGGAAACTTGCCCTTCGGAAAAATTGTTTATATGCGTATGCAGCTTGTATAAATCTAATGTTTCGCTGTCTAAGAGATAAGCTATATGAATCTAATCTTCTGTTAAAAGAGTTCATTTTAGAAAACCCATCTTCATAGAGTAAGAAATTATACTATCTAGTTTGTTGTAGAACGTCAATAGATTCTTAACTAGGTTGAAGTAGAGATAGAATGGGGGAACCTAACACCAAACCGCATGATGGTCTTCTGGACTGGGAACTAGAAAAGAACAATAGAAGACAACTAAAAATCTAAAATTATGAATTACTTTGAGAACTCTTGTTTGAACACTTAATTTCTGGAACCGTAGCAGCCTTAAATCTCATCTCTAGAGTAAAAATAATCTACCATTTAAAGTAACTTGCCAAAATAGAAGTGAGAAGACGATAAGCCCCTTGAAAATGAAGGTACGGTTGCATAAATAGTAAAAATTTCTGGAACCCTAGCAGCCTTAAATCTCATCTCTAGAGTAAAAATAATCTACAATTTAAAGTAACGTGCCAAAATAGAAGTGAGAAGACAATAAGCTCCTTAAAAATGAAGGTACGGCAGCATAAACACTAATCTGAACAATGTTGTGAACGGTAAAAATAGTGATGCAAACAGTAACATCACAGTATTTCTCCTGAATCATAAGGTTGCTCGAGTTCGATGATTGTAGCTTCTTCTGTACATGATCCAAATTGGTTGCATAAAGTAAAACTAGCAGACTACCAAATTTTCAACTTATTACTGTATATACATGTGTTGTAGTCTGCAGTTGATGCATGACAGGAATTCTACTTTGGTTGTAGTCTTCATGATTTCAGGAAAACAAATGTGATTATTGCTTCTTATTTCTTGTTTTCTGATCCAATTTACCATTACAGTCACTCTAACGTTACTTGATTTTTCTTGCTTGGATTTGCCAGTGGTTAAGCGTGTTATCCTTATGAGTTTTACAGCTTAATAGAATTTGAAATTGTAGGAAGTGGACTTTGCGCTATTTTATTGTCTAGCTTAAGCTTTGTGAATTCATTTGCCTGAATTAATGATATTGAACTGGTTCTTGTTTATTCCATTTTCTCCTACAGAACCCCTTTATTCAGCAAACCAGTATTCACATCTGAGGAAGTATATCTGAAGCTCTTCGATCTGCAAGACAAGGTATTGCTGCAGTTCTTTTGCTTGATTGAGAAAGTAATTTCTCCTATTCATACCTCAATTTGAATTAATGTTTAATTGTTATTCTATAGGTTGCTAGCGTCAACAAAATTCCGAAACCAAAGCCGAAGGTTGAGAAGCCTAAGAAGGTTGAGATTGAGACCAATGCAAAAAATGAAACTGAGGGTGCTGCAGAAAATGCTAATGGTTCCAGCTCAAATTCTACCGAGAGTTCTGAAAATGGAAGTTCTACAGCTGGTTCAGATGCCACAGTTGATGAAAAGGTCAATCAAGAGGCTGAGGTTCATGATGAGTTATGATTTTAACCAAGATAAACATTAGGATTCACATATATATTTTAAGACCAAGTGAGACAATTGACAGAAAAAAAGTAGAACATGCGATATTGCTATTTTAGGCCGCAGCAGCAGCAGAAGGGGGAACTCTTATCATTCTTGAGATTAATGGTTCAGCCAATCATTAGTTCTTCAAAGACTGTAAAGGACATTTGCCTTCCTTTTAATTGTAACCCCTGTAGAATTATACCCACGAAAAGGAAGGGGCATCTAAATTGAACACAAACATTTGCCTCTTTGGGAGTTTTGTTGATGATACTACAATGGCTGACACTTCCTATTTAATTACATTACAAAAGATATAATATTTTCCCTTTTAATATTTGGATTCTAAGCTTATCTTGTGGATCTTTGTTCATTGCTCATAATTATGATTTGGATCAATGTGATACGATCCGATAATAAATTGAATCTGTCACGCGAGCTCCGGTCAGGGGTAACATCTGTCCAAAACCAGGTTTTTTGATGATGCACTTGTCAAGTCTAATTTGTAATCACATCTTAGAAATTTATTAACTTCAACGAAACCATTTCATCTTCTTAAAAGGACGAAGATGGTAAGCAGATTGAGAAATGATTGAAGTGCATTCGTATTCACCCCTAAGTTGAATGTCAAACCAAGTATGAGACAGAGTCTCCTGAGGGTTGGCAAAAAAGGTGGCGATCTTGTGTTTAACCAGAATCTGAAGATTACCCAGTTGGGAAAATTGGGACGAATTGAAGATGCCATTGAAGTTTTCTCAGAAATGGCACAGAAGAACGTAGTCTCGTACAATTCCATGGTCTCTGCCCTTGCTAAAAATGGCAAAGTCGATGATGCGCGCAGTCTGTTTGATAAAATGCCTAGCAGAAACTTGGTTTCTTGGAACACCATGCTTTCTGGGTATTTGCATAGTGATAGGACTAAGGAAGCTTATGACCTGTTCTCTAGAATGCCTGAAAGGGACCTCTTTTCTTGGACTTTGATCATTACTTGCTATACACGGAGTGGGGAGCTTGAAAAGGCCAGAAAGTTGTTTGATTTACTTCCTAGTGCTTACAAGAACGATGCGGCTTGTTGGAATGCTATGATTTCTGGATATGGGAAGAAAGGAAGGTTTGATGATGCCAGGAGTTTGTTTGATAAAATGCCCGTTAAGGATTCTGTTTCATGGAATTCAATGTTGGCGGGTTATACCCAGAAGGGAGAAATGCACTTGGCTTCACTGTTTTTTGATGAAATGGGTGAACGCAATGTGGTTTCATGGAATCTGATGGTAGACGGGTTCGTTGAAGTATGTGATCTGGATTCAGCATGGAAGTTCTTTCAGAAAATTCCAATTCCAAACGTTGTTTCTTGGGTGACTATGATGAGTGGATTTGCACGATATGGCAGAATCGTGGATGCTAGAAAAACTTTTGATCTGATGCCTAGTAGAAATGTAGTTTCTTGGAATGCTATGTTGTCAGCTTATGTCCAGAACTGTCAAATTGATGAAGCTATTAAGCTGTTCGATGAGATGCCGGAAAGAAATGCTGTGTCATGGACTACAATTATTACAGGATACGTTAGAGTAGGTAAGCTTGATAAAGCAAGGGAGTTATTGGATAAGATGCATTACAAGAACACTGCAGCCCAAACGGCAATGATGCATGGTTATGTACAGCTCAATAGAATGGATGAAGCAAGGGAAATTTTAAATGATATAGAGACCCATGATGTTGTTAGTTATAACACCATGATTGCAGGCTATGTGCAGTGTGGAAGAATGGACAGTGCTCTTCATCTTTTCAAACAAATGGCTAACAAGGACATGGTATCATGGAACACCATGATTGCCGGCTATGCTCAAGTGGGTGAAATGGATAGAGCTCTAGAGATATTTGAAGAGATGGGAGAGAGGAATTTGATTTCTTGGAATTCTTTAGTTACTGGTTTCACGCTAAATGGGTTGTATATAGATGCATTGAAGTGTTTTGTATTAATGAGACATGAAGAGATTAAGCCTGATCAGTTGACTGTTGCTTCTATCTTAAGTTCATGTTCTAGCATTGCTGCTCTGCAAGTTGGGAAACAAATTCACAATCTTGTTATGAAGAGTGGTTATGTAAAGGACTTAGTCATCTGCAATGCCTTGATCACTATGTATGCTAAATGCGGAAGAATCTCGAAAGCAGAGCTCGTCTTCAAAGAAATTGATCATAAGGATGTTATATCTTGGAATTCCTTAATTGGTGGGTATGCCTTGAATGGATATGGAAAGGAGGCACTTGAACTCCTTGAGAATATGATTTCAAAAAGAGTGGCTCCTGATCAGGTCACCTTCATTGGTATTTTATCTGCCTGTAGTTATGCTGGCCTTGTTGACAGGGGAATTGAATTGTTTAAATACATGACTGAAGTATGCGGTATAGAACGACTACCAGAGCACTATGCTTGTGTGATTGATTTGCTTGGAAGGGTAGGAAGGTTAGATGAAGCCTTTGAAATCGTAAGTGAATTGAAGATCGAAGCAAACGCAGGAGTCTGGGGAGCATTGCTCAGTGCTTGCCGCATGCATGGGCATGCAGAGCTTGGAAAGTATGTTGCTAGAAAACTTCCAGCATTTGAACCCCATAAAACATCAAATTTTGTGCTCTTATCAAATATGTATGCTGAAGCTGGAAGATGGGATGAGGTGCTAGAGTTAAGGGCCCTAATGAAAGAAAGTAGTGCAGAAAAGCAACCAGGATGCAGCTGGATTGAAGTTAGAAATCATGTACATACATTTCTGTCCAGTGATTCGACTCAGGTTTCTGCAACAGGTATATGCAGAACATTGAGTGACCATATGAAGAGCATAATTCTAGTACCTGAAATTCATATCTGACAAATGCACTAATTCATTGTTCTTTCAGTTAGATGGCATAGTGCTTTGTCACGTACAATGTATATATAGTATAAGAATACAGACATCTTCTCTTAATGATTTTGAATACATCTTGCATTCTGTAACCTGTTTGAAGCATTCATTTCTGGTGATCTTTATCTGAACTTCATCGTTGCTGCTAGAACACACAACCAACATGACATAAACTTCATTTTACTAACATCACAAGCTATACTGAGAATCATTATTATCCTGCAATTGGAAGCTTCAATCCAGACCCTCTGGCTGAAGAGACCCTGGTGAAAGCTCCATATCTAATTTGCATATGGTTAAGAGGCTTAGAGTGAAAAGATTGCTCATTCACCTGAACTTTAGATTACACTCCCTAAAGGAATTAAAATAGCAATGTTTTAAAAAATAAACTGGAAGTTAAACCTATAAGATAAGAGGTTTAAAGTTTAAAAGGTTCAACTGGTGTTCCACTGTCATAAAACCGACTACAGGTTGAATAAAATTAAAGAATTTAAGATATTATTGAAAGAGATTGTCGTTACCTACCAAAAATTTTAAAGTTTAATTGAAAAAATAATATTATTAAATAAAAGTTACTTGATTTATTTTAGTTCATATGAATTTATTAATTTGCCAAAATCGATCGATTAATTAATAAACTGATTGATTTTTCAACAACAAAAGTTATTACAATAAATCAAACTGAAAAGTTAACATGTTTAAGATTTTTACAGCTGAATCAGCTGAAATCATTGAAAAAGAGCATAATTCACTTTGTATAAAATACAAACTTAGAAACAATAATAATATTCAAAATTTTATATATACTGAAGGGCTTTTTGTTTCATTGAAGAACATGATTTATTGTATTTGGATATGTAATGATATATATATATATATATGGTTTTGGTTACACATAAAAATTCTTTTTTTTTGTTAAAACAATAAAATTTAACAACCAGACCCGAAAGATATAAAGAAAATGACATTATTTTTTCAAAAATACAATGTTTTCTATTTTTAATTTAATATTTTTTTAAAAAAATTAGACAGATTGGGCCTAGTCAAGCTTTAGGCTACCTGAGCCTAGACAGACTCAAGCTCGTCGTTTTCTATTTTTAATTTGAAAAATATTTTAAAATTGGGTTGGGATGGGCTTAGTTGGGTTTTGGGCTACTCAAGCCCGTTGGACTCGAGTTCAAGCTCAGTTATCTCGGACACAATTCGGCCTCAAGCTAGGCTCGGGCCTAATCAACTTGACCCGGCCCATCACCAACTCTAGTAATTACTATATATTTTGTATAGGGCACTCTTTTTTTGTTTGAATTTTTAAGTAAAAATGACATTATTTTAACAAAACAATGTGATTTTTAAGCTTTGAGTTACTCAAGTCCAAACTCCGGCATACACCAAAATTGGAGTTACCTCAACCTGATCCGGACCAAATTCAAGCCAAACTCTGAGCCTCCAACCCAATACTTTACTATTTTTGTATATAATATTAAAGATAATAGTATAAACTTATTTAAAGTGTGAAATATTAGATTCCAAATCACTCTTTGACCTTTAAAAAGCTATTACCCTTTAGATGCAGAGTTCGATGGAATCAGTCAGCCAATATCAGTCACTCACTATTTCCGCAAAATAAAAAATATACTTCCCATCTAAAGCTAACTTCATGTGTATAACAATTTATATATTTTACAATACTAAATAAAGAATGGATTCCAATGAAGGAAATCTATTTGTGCAATAGGACACGTTTTGGTTCTGCAAATTTGATACAATGTCAGGAGCAGGATGACTAGAGTAGGTTATAAATGAGCTCTTAATCTTTCTGCTACTGTGATATTTGAATCATTACCTGGATCTCTCTCAATCTGTGTCTTGAATGGTTTCAGTCAGCTTAAGCCTTTTTTGATACTTTCCAATGGCTTCAAGTAAGTGTTCCCTTGATAATGGTTTACTAAGATGGTCATCCATTCCAGCTTCAATCATCTTGTCAGCTGCACCTTTTGATTCATGAGCTGATAATCCAAAGATGGGGATGTGAACTCCATATCTGATCTCCCTCTTCCTTATTTCTTCTGTTGCACCATAGCCATCCAGTTCTGGCATCTGTTGAACATTTAATGGAATTGAAAAACATCAAGTAATGACTCAGGATTAGTTTGCATTACAATGTACTGATTAAGTATAGGACCTTACCTCGCAGTCCATCAAAACATAATCATAAGGAACCACAGAAGATGTAATTTCAGATTGGTCTAGTAAACCAATCCGGTCCAGTGCTTCCTTTCCATTTTCACAAGCATCAACACTTGCACCTAGCTTTTCAAGAGTAGTCTTAGTCATCACACGTATCATTCTGGTATCATCAACCACCAGGAATCTCATTCCAGTCAGAGGCTTGTCCATGCATTGTTCAGGTGGCTTAAACTTTTCATCAGTAGATGATGGTGCTACTGAGTTTGGTTGATCTAACTGCTTCAAGTATGATGAGACTCTTTGCATTGCACTATCCTTTCTACTTTTAGATAAACCTCCCTCCCTGAACTCTGGTAGAAGTCCTAAAACCCGATATAACCGAGAACCATGAAATGGCTGCAACAAAATGTCATCAGTGGGATCGATCCTTCCCTGATAAGAACTTGTAATTCTTCGAGAAGTCGGCTTATCTAACCAAACTACCTTGCAAGAAACACCAGAGATGCCTCTTTTAAATTCATCAACAGCATTGTATAGCTCTTCATAAGGTCCAGAACTAGCATCAATCACAAGCAACAAAAAACCTGCTGCCGCTCTTCCACTGCTATTTCCACTAGTGGGAAGCTGTTGATCTGTCCCATCCATGGAACTTAAATGCAAATCCTTGCATCCTGTGCTTGAAGTGTCACTCCCGGGACATACATCCAACTTATCAGAAGAATAAAGATGAGAAACATTCTTGCTCTTTATTTTCCTTAGCACCTCATGAATACATTCCCATTGGTCAACCACAGATACTTTGATTCCCAAGCTTTCAATAAACATCTGTGTAGTTCTTCTTCTTTCTTCTGCTTGAATCAGTAGAACAACATGTGATCTCTCGTACCTGGCGCTAGAACTAAACAGAGAGAGCAAGGGACCTGTGGCACGAATGGTAAAGCTTGGAGCACTAGCTCTAGTTAGCACAGGCGTGCTGTCAGATATGGAATTTACTCTATTAACCGTACAACTTTCTGAATTATCCATAGCAAGATTCCTAGATGTTGTAAGGAAAATATTGAATTTGAAGCAAGTTCCTTTCTCCCCGATCGGTTTATCAACTATTTCTATGTCACCATCCATCAGCCTTACCTGATTAATAACATTTAAATTAAGTTTCATTACTCAAATACCTGGAAAGAAATAAACAGCATGTAACACATATTAAGATCAGTTAATTCTGAAGGAGATCACTTTGTTTGCTCCTACTGGACATTAGTTTACAGAAAAATTTCTGTTAATCTTTGTAATCCAACCCATTCAAGGTCTAGTTTCTGCAATTGACTCTTTACAATTGCAAAATGTCCTGTAAATAAATGGAACAGTATATGTTTTTTATAATGCAAGCAACAGCAGAACTTAGGAAATATGAGACATAGAAAACACCAGAGATGAAGTTTTCTGGAAAAGGATTACTTACCAAAGATTGAACAATTCCTAGTCCCAACCCAGTGCCTCCATGCTCGAAAGCAGTTTCTTTGACTTGGACAAAATTTTCAAATACTGAACATTGCTTCTCTTTTGGTATTCCTTTCCCTGTATCTTCCACTTCAAACACAAATTCTATAGAGTCTTGATTCTGTTTTGCTGCGTTGACAATTTCCAACTTCTTTCCTCCCTTTTCATTGCGAAATAAGCAGGAACATGGTTTCCGCGAACCATCATACTTGCCTGCAGTTATCATGTTCTCTAAACTGGGTTTTTTAGCCCATGATCTAACTGATACATGCCCTTCTGATGTAAATTTCACAGCATTGCCAATTAAATTACACAGGATTCTTTTCAACCATAGTCTATCACCTTTCACATTGAAATATTTAAGAATGGAGCCATCGCAAGAGTCCAACACTACATCTATACCCTTCTTCAACCCCATAGGATAATGGAAATCCACTACCTCTTCAAGCAGGGAAGCTATATTGAATTCCTCTTCTGCAAGCTCCACCTTGCCAGCTTCAATTTTGCTCGAGACAAGGATAGAATTTAGTAGGCCTGGGATTACATAGAAGAATTAGGTTCATGGATTTAAACTAGTAAGAAAGAAATGATTTGAAGGACTGATCAGTTAGCTTACCAACTAAGTCCTTTGTGCAGTCATCCATCTGCTTTAAGTATGCCTCCATTGCCGAACCTGGAGGTACTTCTTCATAGCACATACAAATCCAGCCAGTAATTCCATTTAGCTGATTGCCAATGTCATGACTAGCACTAGCTATGCCTTTACTTTTGTTCATGTACTTCCTCTCTGCTTGTTCAGTTGCTTCCTTTTGTTTTATCAATGCTGAACATATGTGCACCTCTCTTTTTGTAGCTTTAACCATCAACAACACGAAAACGACGGTAGAGATGATCACTACAGCCATCGTCACTATCAATAATATGAGAGCAACTCTACTCTTCCTCTTAATGTTATGCACTTGTCCGCCATAGGGGAAACTCAAGACATAGACCTGATTCATACGTGCAAACAGTTAGACATTGAAATCTGCAGAATTTGCACAAGTTCTTCATGTTTATCAAAAAAAAGGATTCAAGGTCTAATGTAATTCTGTATGTCAAACTCCAGAACTTACTATGCTTACTTATGTCATTTTCGTGAAGCTTACATAAAAAATAAACTTTTGAGATGGATGGTTCATTGGAAACTTACAGATGGAACTCCCAAGAGTTCTATTGTAGAACACCCGACTATATTCTCATTTTCTCCCATCTTCAGAAGTGAAACCTGTGGCTCTCCTCCTCCATGCGCGCATGAAATTTCTGCAACGTGACTTTCATTCTGTCTATCTAATGACCACAAGGAAACGGATGTTCCAGAGACCTCAACACGAGTATTATTCAATCCTCTCACAAGCCACTGTCCATCTTGTGTTCCCAAGTATAAACTTCCACCATAAAAATCTATCCCACGCAAGACTTCAGTTAATGTTTTCACTGGAAACCCGAGAGAGACAGCTCCTTGTCTCTTTACAGAAACAGTGTTCAGGATAAGAAGATCTTCATCACTGTCCACTCCTCTTCCTACTGTAGCATACCCGTTTGTACTGTTCAGAGCTGGTTGGACCAAACTTGCGTTAGCTATGGTGGGAATGTTAGATTCAATAGGAACTCCCTCAGGTTTTCCTGTACTAGGGTCTACGGTTTGCTTATACCAAATGAAGTGTTCCCCGGAATTTTGATTCTTCAATTTGCAAAAACCTGCCGCGGTTTTGGAGTAAATTGCAAAGGTTTCGTTTCCATCGTAATAGTACGAGAAAAATGAACCTTCAGTTCCGATGTACATAGCATGTGATATGTAAGGAACTACTGTAAGTGCATTGAACAATAAGGGAGCCACCTGATGAGAAACAGAAGAAAACAGTTTCAAACAACGAAATGCATAAGCTATAATCTGCATTTACAGTTCGCAATTTATATTTATACGCCAGACCCTGATAAGATTAGAGTAATAGGTGAATGACAGAACTCTTACCTCCTCCTGAACATTACAGGATACAAGAGCAGTTCCTTCCAACGATGAATCCATTAGTCGACCTAAATTAATTGCTGAAGAATTCACAGTATGCAACAATTTAGCTGTGTTGTGAATCTGTGAAGTTAGCGTAGAGCTCAACTTTTGGGAGTCCAAATATAAGTTGTGCTCCATCTGTTTTGCCATTCTACACCACCATGGAACTATTATACTCGGAAATAGCAGCACCACTGTGGCCTGCACATTCAAGTTTTTTTATAAAAAAAATTCATAAGAACTTTTCACGAAGCAAACTAAAGATGTCTTTGACCTGTAACGATTATGTGTAAACTGGTCAAGAACGTACAATATCAGAAAAATGATTGAACATGCCTACAAGGCAAAAACAAGATGAACCCTTCTTAAGAAATGGAAAAAAGATTGATTTTAATTTCATCTTCTTTGGTAGTCATAATGATATTTAGGAACTGAAGAAAAATGGGTAAGAGTTAATATTGTAACAAGCATGTTGATCAAAAAGGATTGCAGTAATGGAGTCATCACCAGAAGAATGTAGCTCAATAAAGGCCTTGAAGCTAACAACTTGAGCTTCTCCTTAAACGCCATTTCTGCATCCGCAAAAAATGAACAGATGCAACAGCAACCTGTAAAAATTACATCGAAAATAGTTCCTTTATCCGGTAATTAGATCAATCAAAATAGTTTACTAAAGTAAATAAAGACTACTGAAACTCCATAAAAATCTATGCTTTTTGTTAATTTGTTTTATCATCTTTGTTTCAAAACAAGCTTTCCTTCAGTGTTCTACTTCACATAAACACTTCCCTCTCATCTCTTCCATTCTTTCATGTCTCTGTGTGTAGACATGCATAAACTAGAAGACTTCCAACATATAAACACGAAAAAGTGGATAAACAGACAGAATTATACCAACCTGAAAGAGAAAAAAACAAGTGAGTGTCTCTGAATGTGCTTCTCCTCCCTCTTTTTACCTTTTTAGAACAAACATTATGTGACCCTAACAAGCATCTGACTGTATATACTTGTTAGATTGGCAATGAAGTAGTAGTCTCCATGTGAACAAAATTACATACAAAGAAGGAAAAGAATCGGATTGTGGATTTTGCAGCTTTAGGTTTAGATTTGCAACTCCACACGTTGACTCCATGCAGAACTCTTCTGTATTAAGAACTTCACAAATTATCTCTTTTTTAAAAACTTTATTTTATATTAATTCTTTATAAATTTAAATTCGTTTTTCTAAACTTCCAAAACTAACATTGCAGACGTAAAATTTTAGAATAAAAATAATTAAAAATAAATAATAAGTAAATAGTATATGTGATAATAAATTATTATATACAAATTAACAAATTTAGACAAATAAAAAGCACTAATTTGTTAATTAGAAAATTCTAATATTCACTTTGTTATTTGTACTTTCCTTATTGAATAGCTTTTTCAATGATTAAAAATCACAATTGGTCCATTCAACAGTTAAAATTTTGAATTTTCCAATTTTTTTAGCTCGGTTTAATAATTATTGTCATAAAAAATGTATCAGTTTATTAACTAATAGCCAATTTTTATAAATTAATAAATTCTTATAAATCAATAAATTTTTATTTAATAATATTTGTAAATTAAACTTTAAATTGATTGATAAGTAAATATTTTTAAATAATTTGGTTTTATTTAATTTTTAATCAATTTTGTAAATATTGTTTTTTTTAATAAATTTTACAGGAGATCACAACTAAATCTGGTTGATGATGCATATTAACCAGCTAATCCTGAGGTTACAATATCATAAATGAAAATTAACAAAGGGAAATTCCATTATGTGATATCTTCTGTAGATATCTTAGAACATATATGTATATATGTAATAATCAAAACTAAATTAGCTATTAACACATGGCAATTAATGTCTATACAACCTATATAGGTATAATATTATAATTTACATGTTTAATTAAAAAACCGAACAGGAGCTAACTTTTCAGTTTAGTTTTTAACTTTTCAGTCTCGTTTACTTTAATAGCTATTATTTTTTAAAAATAATCGTTTCGTTAATTAATATAATATTTTTGTAAATTAAACTATTTTTATAAATTAAAAATTGATTAATTTTGATTTAACATTATACTTTTTCAATTCAACTGATAAAATAAGATAATTTTTTAGCTTAACTAATTTTATAACTATTTAATCTTTAAATTTTAAAACTTTTATTTTATCGGTTTATCCTATTTTTAAAATATTAATAATAAAAAATTTGGACAAAGTTAGTGATAAACACCTATTAACAAAAGAAGACAAGTATATATAGTTTTAATTTCAAATTTACGTAAGGATAGAGTCTCATAAATATAGGATTGGTATTAGATAAGAGTAATATAAAACTTCAAATTTATATATCTTGATATTATCTTTACGTTACTTATCATTTATCAAGTACTTTTCTTCATGCAGATCTAGATCATCTAGACATGTATTTTGTATCTCTGACCTCCATCGATGAACTCTGCTTCTTTGAATTCCACCATGATCACAGAGTTCAGGCCTGGGAACTTCAGCTAACCAGAGATACAAATATATCCATCTAGTTGATTATCAACACAACAACGTACGGTATAAGCACAATTGAAGAGAGGAACTGACCTCTGACAAGGGGATTTGTAGTCTCTTGTTCTGGTGAAATTCGACTGCCTGCAAGCAAAAGTTATGATCTTGAAGGTCGAACCGAAAGCTTTTTACGGTGTTTTCCATGCACGCTTGCATGCCGCATATGGTGGGGGAATTTGAGTAATACCCATAGCTTTCGTCGTTTTCTGCATGGAATTTGCCTAACTCAATTTGTATCTTCTTGTCACATCTAGTTTGCAAATTCTATTTACATCTTCATTTCATAATGAATTTGGCTAATCCAACCTTTAATCAATATTTTAAAATTTGGAGGAGAAGTTAAGCTGATCAGTAAAATAAGAAATTTAAGATTTATTCTTAAAATCGAGTGAATATTGAATAAAATTGAAAATTTTAAAATAAGATTGAAAGAGACTATTTTGAATAGTTTAGTTTTAAAAAAGAAAGTGTTAAATAAAAATTATTTTGTTTATAAAAAGTTAGTTTTATCTAAAGTGTAATTATTATTAGTGATAAAAATATAATTACATAAATATTAACAATCAAACAGGTATTTGTTTTTATTTAAAATAAAAATAAAACTAAAAACTAAAAATAAAAACTAAAAACTGAAAACTATAATAACAGAAGTAGAACCAAACGGTCCATAAACTGCTTATCTTATTAATTTTACTTTCCATCTTATTTTTAAAACATTGATATATTGTGATAATTAAATGTTAGATTTATATCCCATCTTACAGAAGTTGTAGGCTTGTCTATGAACTTTCTAAGAAGAGATGCAATTTATAATTTTTATTAATAAAATATAAAGATTGTATTGAATTGATTTGTTGAGGTTAACTTTAAATAATACTTTAAAAATTAGAATTTCCCGTAATAAATAAAATTGAATCAGTTTTGGATTCAAATTAATTTTAATATATAACTATAAAATTTACTTAATTGTTTTCTTACGAAGAAATATAATGTCAACTTAAAATTAATTAATCGTGGAAATAAAAATAGTGACAATAGTTCTCAATTTATAAGTAGATAAGCTATTTAATTCATTGATTGAAGTTGACAGTTAATTTAAATATTAAAAGAAATGTCCAAATTAATTTATAATAATTATAAAATACATTTATATTTTAAAATACTTAAAAATTGTATCAAGACTAAAAAAATTAAATCTATTAATATTCATATAAAAATAATATTAATATATTAATATAAGAATAAGTCAAATGATTTTCATAAAAACAATCAAAATATTTGTCATGCAATGATGAAATAATACTAATATTGAAAATTTAAATTAAGAGACTTGTGAAGAGAAAATAGGATGACAATGGGCGAGTCCGGCCCTACTAAACCCTTGCATTTGGGTGCTTGGGCCTCATCCGAAACAACAGGCTTAAGTTCGAGCTCAACTTAACTCTAGCCAAAATTTTACATTAAAGGTGCAAAATGATGATCATTTGCAAAGAAAAATTGGGCCTTAAGTTAAGCTAGACTTAGGTAACTCAAGGTCGAAACCGAGTTAAGGCTCGCTGTTTTCGGATCGGGCTAAGCGTGGGTCATTTTCCATCTCTAGTTCACTGTGATTGAAAAATGATAGAAGCAATACAAGAGAATGAATTTAACTTTGGTATCAGAGAGGGCTGACTTTTAGGTCCAAATTGTGGTCAAATTTGTTTAATTCATATCGAATCGGCTAGAACTGGATAATTTTTTTATTTTAAAACAGAATAACTCGCAATTACTATCTTTTAGATGCATATTGGGTAAATCTTCAGATTAACACAATAACTAATAAATCACGCCAACCAAATATTATGTACTAGATAAATTTTATACGACAGATTTGATAATCTAAATACGAATGTAGTCTAAACTTAAATTAAAAAAGTTGTAACCAAACACAAATTGTCATCCTTAATACAACTGTGACATTAAATGTGATAGTCCTGTCTTATTTTACATGGGACCCGATGTTTCCTAAAAATAACGGCCAACTGTTTTTGTACATTGACAAGTAAGTATTACTAAGAACATATTTTTAATATTTATATAAATAAAATTTATTAAAATTGACCCAACGACAAGGAAGAATATTATTTTCTTGTTTGTTTGTTGTAAATATTTTTAATAATATTTTAAAAACTTAACCGAAAATTAAACTATTAAAATAAAATTTTAAAATGTAAAATTTTTGATATTAAACTGATCAATATATAATTAATATTTAATAAATTCTAAAATATTTTTATCGATAATAAATTAAATTTTAATTAAATTATAAGACTGTTAAATAAAAATTAATTAGTTTATTTTAATTTATAAAACTGATTAGTTTATAAATTAGTCAAAATTTTATATTAAAAATTATTAAGGTAAACAGAATTTAAAAATTAAAAATTATACTAAAAAATTAGTCAGCTCGTTTAATCCAAACAGGCTGATTTGATTTTTCATTCAAAATAGAAAATACACTTTCAAGATTTAATCAAATTTTTTTAATTAATTTTAATTGCTTTCTTTATCATTTTTTATTTTTATAATTAATTGCAAATTATAAATTCTTCGATTTATTAATCTATTTTCTCTTCTCATGAATTCTATTATCAATTTTATTAATATAAAAAATTTTCGAAAAAAGAAAGAAAATTAATACCACTTAATTTTTTGAAATTATTACAATTTTTAATTTATTTAAAGAAGTAAAATAGTTAAAATATGTGAATAATAATTTCAATGCTAATTCACAATTCAAAAAAGCATTTAAGATAATTAATTTATTAAACATCTCTTACTTTCAACATGAGTACTAACTCACAGCCTAAAAAAAGTATTTAAGATATTTACAACTAAATAAGAGTAAAAGACAAATTTATATTTTATATTACATATAAATACAATAATAACAACAACATCCACAACACCTAGTAAAAATCTGTGGGTCTAGAGAGATTCAGTAGTATGCAGTTTTATTCTAGATTAATAGAGAAACTATTTTCAAATGATCCACAAAAAGATAAAGATATTATATATGGTTCTGCCGGATTTTGGCGGAACTGAACGTTGCCGTTTGGATCCATAGAGTTGGCTGCTTTCTGTAGTAACTTCAACGTGAAGGTCCCTGCAAAACAAAGAAGGCACGTCGGGGTTGTATCCCGATTAGCCCCTCCGATGCTCAAGTCAGTCTTTTTGGTGAAGGTGCGATTGCTATATGCAGAGAAAGCTAGG
>JANTPM010000067.1:0-18206 GCA_025434745.1 Erythroxylum divaricatum | reverse complement strand
AGTAATGAATTCCCGTAGGCTCTCGTTCCTCCCTTGTGTCAACTGCATCACTTCCAAGGCCGTCTTCTGCGGCCGCTGACTTGTGGCGAACTAGTTGAAAAATAGCAATCTAAAGTCCTCAAAGCACGTGATACAGCCCGGATGTAAGCTATTGAACCACCGTCGAGCTCCCTCTTGAAAGGCTGTACAAAAAGCCTTGCACTGAATGGCGTCTGGAACGCAGTGCAGATTCATCATCGACTGGAAGTGCTGTAGATAATCTAGGGGATCAGTCTTTTCGGTGTATTTTTCGGGCGTCGGTATTTTAGTGCCGGGCACCGGGGGGCTATCCAAGATAGCCGGGGTAAAGAGAGAGTTGTACTGAGCTGTTGGGCGATCCGGGCAGAAACTCATTACCGCATTTATCCGATCGTCCACGATTTTTTCTAGGGCTTTGATAGGGTGGCGATCGGTCGTCATGCTGGTCTGCCGTGCAGACGGCTGCTGTTGTGTCGGCTGAGACTGCAAAATCTGGCGAATCAACAGATCAGCCGCTTCCTCAATCTGTTTTCGGGTGAGGGAGGTGTATACAGGCGGAAGAGGATCTGCATCTGATTG
This sequence comes from Erythroxylum divaricatum, assembly GCA_025434745.1. Taxonomy (NCBI): domain Eukaryota; kingdom Viridiplantae; phylum Streptophyta; class Magnoliopsida; order Malpighiales; family Erythroxylaceae; genus Erythroxylum; species Erythroxylum divaricatum. The sequence goes on along the minus strand of JANTPM010000067.1, from coordinate 17,609 downwards.
GTGTTGGAGATTCGGGTGCATATTGAGTGCAGCGTTATCCTCCAAAGCTATGCTCTGTTCTTCTTGTTCCAAGGTTTGAGGTTGCGGTTGATCATTCGGGTCTGAAGATTCCGTGAAGGAAACATGAGGCGCAGGCGGTAGAGTTGTAGGTAATTGCAAACTCATGCGTTGCATTGCCAGAGCTGCGACAACAACTATATCAGGGTTTGTCGCCGCCACCTGACTGATCTGTGTGTTTCTGGACGTGGTGCCCTGAAGTCGGGTTCCACGGTGGGCACCAATTGGTTCTGCCGGATTTTGGCGGAACTGAACGTTGCCGTTTGGATCCATGGAGTTGACTGCTTTCTGTAGTGAAGGTCCCTACAAAACAAAGAAGGCACGTCGGGGGTTGTATCCCGATTAGCCCCTCCTACGCTCAAGTCAGTCTTTTTGATGAAGGTGCGATTGCTATATGCAGAGAAAACTAGGTTATGATTGCGTACCTTCATCATGATGAAATCATACCTTATATATGGGACAGACGCTAGGGTTAAGTCTTTACGTAGACTTCTATTTCTGCATGGAAGGTTTTCTCCTGCTGATCGGCCATGGATGTGTGGATCGGGCCCGGGTTAACCAATGGGTGTGAGACCCATCTTCGAGAGATAGACTGATCGGCCCGTGGATTATTGTGATTGGGTTCGGGCCCAATTCGACCGACCCGACCAATATATAAATAATATTATATAAATATAATAAATTAAAACTTAATGTATTTGATACCTATTATTTTGTGATTTGTTAATCTTTAAATATTTTCTTGTTAATCTATTTGTTTAAATAAAAGAAATGAAGTGTTCACATAATATATAAATTTATTTACTAAATTTTCAAGGATAATAGAATTTAAACTAATCAATCTTTTGAGATTTTTGTTAATTGAGTACTTAAACTTGTAAAAAATTTAAGCCAAGTAACTAATCCCTTATAATTTTAACAATTCAATTAAAAAAGTTAATTATATTAATATATACTAACTAATAATATTTTTATAATATGTATCTGTTCACTTGAAAATTAGCTGTCAACTAATTATCTACGAGAATTAAAACACTCATCCATGAGATTAATTGACAATTAATTTTTTACGTAAAGATTTGAAATATTATAAATGAGAAATATTAAGGGAGTGTTTGGTTTGAGAGTTTGGGAATGAAGGAATAGAATAATTGTAAAAAAAATGTTTGCTTTGAGGTTTTTAATTCCAGGAGAATGGATTTATCCCATTAAATTTGGAAATTTACTAAACCTACCTAGGAGGTGAGTATCGAGTTTTCATTCAAATCTAAGTTTTTATCACGTTTATTTTTTACTCTTTTATCCTCAACCTTTGTCCTACCATCCTCTTTACTTCCTTATCGCCTCTCAATTCCTTACGATCTCCCATCCTACCTTATCTCGTCTCATCAACGAAGGAATTTTTTGTTCTGCACCTTCAGGTATATTTTTTAAAATCCCTCGTTTTAATTTAATGTTAAATGAACTTGATAGAACCTGGTTTTATCTTAAAGGTTGTTGCTCTTTTTTTTTTCTTATATATTCCCGTTTAATGATTTAATCAAGAGAATAACCAATCAGCTATATGATTTGATGATGTGAAAGTGCATATGGTTATAGATTGAACGAGAATCATAACACCAATTTGCTCCTTTTTTTCCCTTATAATTATTGTTTTGTGATTTAATTTAATTTTTTGTATATGATTTTAACTCTTTAAAAATAAGAAAAACGCATAGCGAATTGTCTTCTACGTTAGTATTTATTTATTTGTTTTGTAAAGCTCTTAATGGCTTTCAAGAACAACAAAACATAAGCACTTTTTATATTTTTTAACTTTCGTATAAAGACGCAAGCCTTTATCCAACTCCTGTTTCTTGATAAAAGATATGCCTTTTTTGTTTTGATAAAACCTTAACCTTTGGATAAAGAGAAGAATTACTTTTTATTTAGTTTTACAATTTAACAATTGTATAAAGACATTCTTAAATTTATTTGGTGTTATTGTTTAATATCTATAAAACAGAAACATGTTTTAAAGCTTTACATAAGTTGCATGCTTTTTGATGTTGTTTTATGCTTTATATTCCATTTAAATATGATATGAAAGGCATTATGTATCTCTGTTGACAAATGATCATATAACTCATCTAATGCTCAAAAATTGCAATAAAATTTCGTGACAAAACTGATTAATTTTTTTTACAAGCATATGGAGATAGGCCCAATAAATATATGAAGGGCAAATTATTTTCATTTTTATTGAGGATAAAAATGGTATTATATTATCTTTCATTCCTATTAAAGCAACAAACCAAACAACATTATTGGCATTAATACAGAAATCCAAGTTACGAACCAAACATCTTTTTTTTAATACTCATCCTCATTCCTTTCTATTATTATACTTATATCTATAACTAACCTCGTGCTTAAACTAAATGCCTACTAAGTTAATCACATTAGTAAATATTAATTGATATAATGTTTTGAACTTAGTTATCTTAAATATTAATTACTTGACTAAAAAATTTTAATTAAAAAGTCACGTCTATTTTATTATCCAATAAATGAAAATAAAAAGAAAACAGTCCAAATATGAGATTAGATCTGTTATTTTGGTTATGATATTTTTATTATGTATCATTAAATCTTATTATCATATTTACGTAAATTTTGTATAAATTTATATATAAGATTTAATAAAATAAGGTTGAAATTCTCAAAGTGAAAAAGATGATTTGAAATGTCAAAATATCTCCCAAAAAAGTCAAAATGGAATCGTGTCTCTTATCCAAGCCATTATACTATACACAAGCGTGAATTCTAGGCACCAACCCAAAGTCATTTTTATAAATCATTATATAATTAAAATTGAAATATAAGAGACCCCTCTCTCCCTATCTCTCTCCCCCTCTCTATAGTGACTAGAGAGGGGTTCGCTAGCTCGTCCACTCGACGTCCTCCTCAGCTTCCGCCACAGTTATCATTTCGTCAAAATCTGTCCAAACCGTAAAGATGTCTTCTTATTTGCCGACCGTGCCATTCTGGTTCTAATAATCTTCCTGACTGTGCAAAGCTCCATTTCTTTGGGTTTGTAGGGTTTTCTTCTATTTTAGAGAGAGGTGGTTAGGGTTCTGTGAGTATGGAGCGATCCAATGGTAAAGATTTCAAAGGCTCGCTTGATACGTCCACTTCTGGTTTGGACTCAACCTCTCTCTGTTTTGTTTTCAAGTCCTTAACTGTTATATATATATATATTGTGATTAGGTTTTCTGGAGAACGTTCGGGTGATAGGTGATTAAGTTACGAACATGGGTTTGAGAATATTAGGGTTTTGGGTTTTTGGTTGAAATTTCTTTGTTTGTGGAGCACATGAAGATGCCATTTTTCGTCGTTAGGTGGGTACGAAGAACTTTTAACACGCAAGAATGGTTTGCTTGTGCTTGATTTGGTGAAATGAGATCTTGCGACTTTAGCATGTAGAATGTAGCTGATGTTGGATTAGTGCCTTTGAGCTCATAAAGCTTACATCCCACATGACCTGGATTCACATCACCTCGAAGTACAATTCTCCGAGTAAAGAAGTAAACTTGGAAGTTATATTTTTGTCAGCCTTGAGGTGTATAGGCTTTGACAATAAGAGATGTAATTTCCCGGTGGTTGACGGTCGGAGAATCTAGTTAAGCATTTTGGGACGGTGAATCAAAAACAAAAGAGAGGGGAAGTTTGGGATTTTAGATTTCAAGCATTGCATCACAGTTTTATGGTTCAAAAATGATTAAATGGGTCAAATCCTGTTTCTGGTGAAATGTCTCTTAATTTCTGAGTATCCTGGATAGTTCTTACTATACATTTTGGTCTAACACGATGTTTTAGTTTTAATTGTAAATGATATACTTAGTAGTTGGTCTTTAGGCTTTGGGTTGCTTGTTTACTCTAGTAACCCATTCAGAAGCGTGGATTATGAATGGTACTTATGTTGGCCACTAATTCCTCTGGTTGCATCTCTACTCACTGTGATTATTTTCTGTTGCATATTTTCTTGCTACATTTTTAACTTTTTTCCCTCCTTTTTCTTTTTCAGGTGCCCTCTTTGATGCTTCACAGTATGCATTTTTTGGTCAAAATGCGATGGAAGAAGTGGAATTGGTTGGCTTAGAAGATGGAGATGATAATACTGTATTTGGATCTGTTGATGATGAATATCGTCTCTTTGAGAGAGATGAAGTAAGACTTGGTTTTCCTAGCTGATTATTTGCTACTAATTCCACCATTAATTGCTTAAGTAGTTAAACCTCCAAGTGTCTGCTAATGATTATCTGTGCTTTTAAAGTTTACCGGTGCGTGGTTCCTTTCTAGGCTAAACACCCATTTAAGGTACTTATGAATTATGTGATGTGTTTTTCTAGTTGCTTGATGCTGCTAAAGTTTCAATTTATTACTAGCTTTGCTTGCAAAGTATATAGAATTGATTGACGGGTCTCTAACACTTGATAAAGGAGAAGCTTTGTGAAATTTATTTCAAATAACGATAGTTACTCTTATGGAAAACGATTAAATGTTTATAGAGATGGGACATTGTCAAATGATATTGGTTCGTAAAAGCAATTTCTTTATCTTCCGTTAAATGTTAGAAGGAATTAGAAGTCCTAGTGTAGCAGATAATACAACTGCTTTTTAGAAGTTTGGCAATAAGACCCAGATGCTTCTAGTGGTACATTTAAATGATCTATTATTTCTCTTTTCAGGTTTTAGTTGGCCTTATATGCTTGTAGCAGTAAACTGCAATACTTATAGTCCTTTGTTGACGTAAAATTTTCAGGCATTATAATTTGTCATAATAACTTCATATTATGCCAGGGTTCAGGTTTAGGATCTTTATCTGATGTGGATGATCTTGCCAGTACTTTTGCAAAGGTAAGACATCTTTACTTACAACTACTTCCATAGTGGAGAACTTAACTAGTATCTTATATGTGTTAACTCCCTTTTGAATAATTTTTGATAATTTTGGAATTTTCAACTATTGGTTGGTATGAATGGGTTTATTGTTTGATTGTGGAAGTCACCTCTACCCTTTGGTTGTTGTAGAGATCCCTGTTTATTTCATTTTTGGTTAGAGTTTATGAATTATGATAACTTGATGTTCTGGTGGTCTGAGGCAGATTAGCCATTACCATAGATGGGTAGTGAAACAAGTAACTGAGAATTCTGATATTATTTAGGATTACCAGGTTAAAATATGCAGGTTGGGCACTATATAATCTTCCTCTCAATGAAACAAGCAAAAAGAATGAGATGGTTCTTCACCCATCAATAAGTTCAGGGTCTTTGTTGTATTTTTACCCTTTCTGGGATTGATAGGTGGGAAACAGTTCGTGTGCTAGTTTTCCTTGATAGGACTTATTGTTTCACTTTCTACTATGCGAGAGGAATAGCTAATTTATCACTTTGAATCTCTATTGCATGATAAACTGATTGTCGATTGAAAATTCCAGTCTCTCCGGATTAGCTTGATTAGTATGGATAGTTGGATTGTGTAGAGGAACAAGTTTTTAATTTCAATTTAATATACTTGCCATTGATGTGTGGAAATCCTTTTTTTTTCTTGTGTAGGATTTTTCTTTCTATGTAAGTTGTCAAAATTGGTCATGAGAGAATTTATTTAGTGGTTGTGTGACATGAAGTTCTGGATGTAGTTGTTTTACCCTCCATCAGTAGAATAACATATAATTTCTATTGATATAGGTCATCGAAATGATTTTTGCCAACGCTTGGGATATCTGACATTGCAATTTACATTCTTACTGTTGTATGATAGACAAAATGACCATCTTTTCTGGCATATAATTGTTCTTTCTGTCACATGTTTTAGTTTATCTCCTACTATATTATGCCTTTCTCTCTTGTCTTGAACTTTTGTATTCATCTTTATGCTTTGACATTGTATTTATTGTCACCTGTGCAGTTGAACAGAGTTGTTACGGGCCCAAGAAATCCTGGAGTTATTGGTGACAGAGGATCTGGATCGTTTTCAAGGGAGAGTAAGTTGAAATGTTGCATGTATTTTTCATTACTATATTAGGGAAGCTTTAAGGATTTATTTAGCTTGCTTTTTCTTTTCCTTTTCTTTGTAAATCAGGTAGTTTTTTGACAGATTAACTCTTTTCAGATGCAGGGTTACTTTTATTTGTACACAAAATGCTTATTTATTTATTCACATCCTGCTATCATTTGTTATAAGCTTGAAAGTTCGGATCTTGTTTTTTTTTTCCTTTCTCTGCCAAATGAAGGTGATTACAGAAAACATTTTAAGATTACAGAAAACATTTTAAGTCCTTTCCTGATTCTTTTGAAGTTCTTTTTGCGAAAGCTTTAATTATTTGTCTGAACATTTATTACCCATTGGATTTTTTATCGGTTATTCCTTTAAGTAATAAATACTGATAAAAATTCAGATTGCTAATCTAAGTGATAAGTGAGAACATGTGATTGAATTGAATCCTTCCTTCCTTTCTGCTGAGGTGATCTGCACCTTTATGCCATCTCACTGTCCATAAAATGGGACCTTTTCTTTTCTAACAGGCATTATTTTCCTTTTGGTTAGGCTTATTTGCAAATTTGAGGTTATTTTCTTATTCCATTGTTTTGTATTATTATGGATTCTGTTCTTTGCATCCACTTGAGAATTCATTATGATGCACATGTCCAATTAACATGGCCAGTTTTTATGTTTCTGTTGTAATCAAAGGAAAAGGGCCTTCTCTTTTTGGTCATAATGATAACCTTCAGCTTTTCAGCAGGTTATTGTATTGGAAAAATGAGTTTGTTGGTTGGTAGCCGTGCATATTTACATCATCTATGCAGAATCTGCTCGCATGTATAAGATTCAATTGAAGGTTAAAAACTACCTAGAGAATGCTATTGTGGTAGCAGTGAGGCTAATCCATTTACCTTGAAAAGTTTATTAACCCCAATCATTATGGTAGCATGGATGCGGACCCTATTCCTTCTGATTTTTTAAAGAATCTCCTCTTATCTGAAGATGTGCTGGAACAGTTTTTCAGAGCTTGACTTCCGAGTGAACTCTGAAAATATTTTCCTACTCTTAGCATAGTTCATTTGTAGCTTTGAGTGAAAACTGTGTGTGTAATAGATCATAGAACAAAACAGACCAGATTGTTGGCATTATTTGGCAAACTATTTTGAATGGTTTCTAGCTTCTCTACTTTTTCTGGTAGTTAGCAGGTTGTTTATTTTTAAGTTTGTGCTTAGTTTTTCTTCTTATGTTGAGTTCAAATACCATCATATTCTTTTCAGGTTCATCTGCAACGGAATGGGCACAGGATGGAGAATTTGCTAGCTGGTTAGATCAACAGATAGATACAGAAATTGCTGAGGAAGGCAAGAGATGGTCATCACACCCGCAACCTTCATCTGCTCGTTTTACTACTGAAATAAAACCTTTGTACAGAACTTCCACATATCCCCAGCAGCCATTGCAACAATATCACCTCTCAAATGAACCTATTCTGGTCCCAAAATCAGAGTTTACATCGTTCCCTCCTGGGGGTAGAAATCAGCAGGCTTCACCACACAACCTGAACATTCCTTCACTTTCTGGCGGAACACAATTGCCATTCTCTGCCCCAAATCTGTCCCCTTTTTCCAATTCTAATCTTCATCGGCCTGGTTTGCATCAGGTTTTTCACCATGGTGGAAATGCATCCCATGTCACCTCTTCTGGCCTTTCTTTTAGTAACAGGCCGCAAAAACATTGGGTTGACCATTCAGGACTATTGCATGTTGATCATCCAAGTTTATTGCACAGTGTGTTGCAGCAGCAGTTATCTCGAGATGGACTAATGTCCATGCAGTTGTTATCACAGCAGCAGCAACTGCAACAGCAGAGATTGCACCCATCTGTTCAACTACCTTTTGCTCATCTCGCTGCAATGCAATCTCAGATTTATGGTGCACACCATTCGTCATCACATAAAATGATGCTTGGTTTAACAGATATTAGAGAACCAAAACATAAATCATCAAGAGGGCGACAAAATATGCGATCTTCGCAACAAGGCTCTGATACTAGTAGTCAGAAAGGTGATAGTGCTTGGGTTCAGTTTAGGTCAAAGTATATGACAGCTGAAGAGATAGAGAGTATTCTGAAAATGCAGCATGCTGCTACACATAGCAGTGACCCATACATTGATGATTACTACCATCAAGCCAGTCTTTACAAACGATCTGGATCAAGATCAAAGCACCGTTTATGCCCTTCACAACTGAAGGAGGTTCCATCTCGATCTCGTAATAGTTCAGACCAGCATTCTCATATCCTTATTGACGCAGTTGGCAAAATTCCCATTCCTAACATACGCAGGCCTCGTGCACTCCTTGAAGTTGACCACCCTGGTAGTGGTGATGGAAGCTCTGAACACAGCTCTGAGAAGCCTCTGGAGCAGGAACCTTTACTTGCAGCTAGAATCACCATTGAAGATTGCCTAGCTGTCTTTCTAGATGTAGAGGATATTGATCGGTTCTTGCAGTATAATCAACCCCAAGATGGTGGCAGCCATCTCAGACGTAAACGGCAAGTCCTACTTGAAGGTGTAGCTGCATCACTTCAGCTTGTTGACCCCCTGGGCCAAAGTGGTAAAAGTGCTGGTCTGGCATCAAAAGATGACCTTGTGTTCATGAGGATGGTTTCTCTTCCCAAGGGTCGAAAACTGATCTCCAAGTTCCTTAAGCTCCTATTTCCTTCCACCGAACTCACCCGAATAGTTTGTATGGCCATTTTTGGTCACTTGAGGTTTTTATTTGGTGGCATTCCCCCAGATACAGGAGCAGCTGAAACAACTGTGGATCTTGTGAAGGCAGTTTCTACCTGTGTTAATGTAATGGATCTCCGGGCATTAAGTTCTTGTCTTGTTGCAGTTGTTTGTTCTACAGAGCAGCCTCCTTTACGTCCACTTGGTAGTCCTGCTGGGGATGGGGCCTCTGTTATCTTGAAGTCACTTCTTGAAAGAGGAACTAAATTATTAACTGATCCACAGGCTGTTGCCAAGTGCAATGTTTCCAATTTTGCTCTTTGGCAGGCTTCCTTTAATGAGTTCTTTGATCTTCTTACAAAGTATTGCCTGCATAAATATGACACTGTACTACAGTCTGTCTATTCGAAGACCATTTGTAGTACTGAAGACATTGGTTCAGAGATACGGGCAGCAACAAAACGTGAAATGCCTGTTGAGCTTTTGCGTGCATGCCTCCCTCATACTAATGATCGGCAGATGGAGCTTTTAAAACATTTTGGGCAGCCGCGCAATCCTGTTAGTGTATCAAATTCGCATTCAGGTAATAGTGGTCATATAAATTCTGAATCTGTGAGGAGTTGACCGAGGAAAGAACAAGAATGCTGTTATCAGGTGGCAGTTCTTTATCGGAGGAAATGTGCTTCAGCACTTGGGAAGTGGAAGAGATGAACACTCATATATATATATATATAGATAGATATATTGTGAGGATTAGTTTTAACAGTTCAGCTTTATGCATTGAATTATTTTCCTTTTAAGAATGTTAACAGAACTGCTCTTCTTACATGACTATACATAAATGTGTATCATGATGGAAATTGTTTAGGGGCTGACGGTGACCGGGAGTGATTTACTTCTGGGGGGGCGTTATTTTATTGCTCTTTTGTTGTAACACCTGGGAGTGACTGGGAGAGAATGTGAACCTTAGTGGGTAGCCAGTGTCCTAGTGAGGGATTAGAAATGTACAGTATGGTCATACAAAACATCAGAACTTAGCATTTATTCACAGATATCTGTGTCAAGTTTAGGATGGCTGTGGACTGTCTCTTCAAAGATCTGGGTAGTTGAACCTGACATGCTTTGTAATGATTATTGTTTTAGTTGTTTCAATAATGGATTGGAGGAGAGACATAAGGCCAGTTTCAGGGAACTTGAACAACACTTGTCCCTCTTCTGCTCGTCTTTGGTCATGTTCTATGCAATTCCTTTGTCTACTAACTGATATTACATTGAATCAGTGTTTAGTGATCTTATTTTCTGCCTTTCTGCTATCCTTTTGCCTTATGTTTGTTGAGTTTGTTATTCAAAACTGATTGCCTTAATTCAATTCTGTGGATAAAGTCATATACTGTTAATCTTGGGGAGTTCATAGCTATATTTTAAAATAAATAGAAAAAAGACAATCAATATATATGTATTCTTTTTAATTTTTTATTTTATCAAAAATATTCTCTTTATTAAATAGGGTTAAGACTGATTATTTTTATATTTCTTAAAATTTCATATTATCGGAATTTCTATTAAGTGATATTATTGTTTTTTTACAATGTTTTAAAAACTGAACCGGTCTAACTGATTTAATAGTTAAAATCTTGAATTTGTTAAATTTTTAGTTTAATTTTTAACTTTTTAGTTTGATTTAGTTTAATAATATTTGTTGTTAAAAAATGATCAATTTATTAATTAATTAGTTTTTTTGTAAATCCGTTTTTATAAATCAACTAATTTGTATTTAATAGTTTTTAATTAAATACTGTTTTTTTTTATAGATAAGGCTTGTTCAATAAAATTTTAAAATTGTTAATTTTATGTAATCTTTATTCGATTTTATTATAGTTTAATATTGGTTGATCACAAAATTTTGTGATCGGGTTTAGGTTTGATCAAAACTTCGTGGGTGTGTGTGTGTGTGCAAAAGTGTGTGCGCGCGCGTGTGTGTGTGAAATAGGGTTAAGATTGATTATTTTTATATTTCTCTAAATTTCATATTATTGGAATTTCTATTAAGAAATTATTTTTTATTTAAAAACTTAACCGATCCGACTGATTTAATAATAAAAATATTGAATTGATTAAATTTTTAGTTTAATTTTTAACTTTTTAGCTTAATTTAGTTTAATAATATATGTTGTAAAAAATGATCAATTAATTAATCAATCAATCAATTTTTAAAAACTAATTAGTTTTTATAAATAAACTAATTAATTTTATTTAATAATTTTTTAATTAAATACTAATTTTTTCATAGATAAGACTTATTTAATAAATTTTTAACTTCTTTAATTTTATTTAATCTTTAATCAATTTTATAACAATTTAATATTAATTAAACTTTTTAAATCTTAAATTTTTTATATTTTTTATATTATCTATTTAGTGTCTGATCTAATTTTTAACACATCGGTTATATATTGTTTTTATGAAAAAGACATTACTTTAAGGAAGGTAGCTGAAACACGGATCTTGACTGAGTACCGAAATGTCCGACCCGAAACGTGGCATCACGGTGATTTGAGATTCACAATTGCTCCCAGTGGACTCAGCTTCACGTTATCATCTCTCTCAAACCCAGGTCTCTCGTATTCCTTTCAAAGCTTTCACCTTTGTCGTTGTGAGGGCTCGATCAAGTAAGTTAGCACTCTTTCGTAGCTTTTATAAATTTTTATTTCTCTTTAAAATTTTGTTACTACCGATTTTTCGGTTTCTGGGTCGAGGAGTTTTGGATTTGAAATCAAGTGATTGAAAAAGAAAAAGAAACTTTGGATTCGATTCTTCTGGTATATTAATGTTTGTTCTTTGTGCTGATTTATGTTTAGTTTCTTGATAAGCATGAGCGTATATGCTTATGAGCTTAAGGGTTTTTACATAATTTCATGACTTTTTGTTCTTTTCTTATTCTCTATGTAATATCACTTATGTTTTAGGTGAATTTGTTGTGAGGTGAAGGGAGAGGGAATGTGCTTTTACTGACATTACATGCTTGTGAATGGTTTAATTGTGTAGTAGGAAATCTATGGAATCAGTCAAAATACATCATAAATAGACTCTCTATAGTTGGGAGTAATCTTATGTACTTATGAATCTCTTCAGACACTGCATGAGATTCCTACCAAGAAGATGCTGAAATCAATGGAAACAGAAAGAAGAAAAGGAAAATTGATAAAGTTTTTGCTTCTTCATGTAAAAAGGTTCTTGCTTTTTGCTTCACTTGTTGAACTTTTAAGGGTGAGATTGTGGTAGGTTGTGTTCATGAGCGGGGTTGTTAGGTGAAGAGAGTGATGTGGGTTAAGATGGTACAAGTGAAAGTGCTTCTATTGGAAACAGGAATGGATTGAATTGTATTTTCATTTACCTTGTTATGTTTTTTGTGAAACGTGTGATCTCAGTTTTAGAAATTAGAAGAGTTACATTTTGATTCATGGGTTGTTGCAGTGGATTTAGAGGGAGATGAATTGGCTGAGGGCTCTGGTGTGCAGGGATTGATTGTAAACGAAGGTGATTCGATTATAGAACCACATGAGGGCATGGAATTTGAATCGGAAGATGCTGCCAAGATTTTCTACGATGAATATGCTAGGCAGGTAGGATTTGTCATGCGTGTGATGTCTTGTCGTCGTTCCGAAAGAGATGGAAGGATTCTTGCTCGTCGACTCGGGTGTAATAAGGAGGGACATTGTGTTAGCATTAGAGGTAAATTTGGGAATGTTCGAAAACAGAGGATGAGTACAAGAGAAGGGTGTAAGGCAATGATACATGTCAAGTATGATAAATCTGGAAAATGGAGGATAACTAAGTTTGTAAAGGAACACAATCATCCTTTAGTTGTTGCACCTCGTGAAGCTCGTCAAACATTGGTAGATTACTTCCTCCTCTATTGGTTGACTGTATTATGACATCCTTGCTAATTTTTTAATTTTTGTAAGCAAAATCGGAGTCGAATTTTGAGCACAGAAGTTCAGTGTCATGTACTTCCTTGCTTAAAAGTACTTATGATGCTTTCTATTTTTCTTGAAACAATGGTTTTGTTATATCAACGAAACAAACTTATTTGATATTATAGATTGTCACACTTTATTGTTATCCAAGTTGAAGTAATTAGACTTCTGGAAAAATACTTGGAACTTATGTGAGTGAAGCTCTGGAAAATTATGTTCTGGTGAAAGACAGAATGTCATCTAATTGATGACTTTTATGTTGATATTGTAGGATGAAAAGGACAAAAAGATTCAAGAACTCACCACAGAGCTGCGGAATAAGAAGCGGCTATGTGCGACGTATCAAGAGCAGCTATCGACATTCATAAAGATCGTTGAAGAGCATAATGAACAGCTATCCAAGAAACTTCAGAATGTAGTAAACAATTTAAGGGGTTTTGAGTCCATTGACAAAGAGCTTGTGAAACCTAGTTAGTCTTAGGCAATAGATACAATATTTTCGTAAAATGAAAGTAAAATCACAATTCTTTCTTGCTGCTTTTCCTCTTGATTAGGCTGACACAAGGGAAGAAAATTAGCAAGTTAGTTAGGAAGTTTATAGAACTGTTCTCTGCATTTATATGAATGCAGCAAAGTGGAAGGCAACTGATAATTGAACTGGACATAGTTTGAAGAACTGTAACTGCATACTCATGATAGATTGATTCAATGATTGCAAAAGCCAGCAGTGACCTTGAAGTTCATCCCGTAGGCTATCTGGTACGTAGCAAAATTCCCGACAGGTTAATGTTCACATAGTGAGTGATCGATGAGTGACAGAATGGTAATTATCCCCACTTTCTTTCCTCCTATTATTAGCATATTCTACAAGGATGGTAGGAACTGACAAGGTGGTATTTGTACTTTAGGATTGTACAGAGTATACATTCCATATTATTTCCAGCTAATGATGGATAATAATAGCTTTGTATGTACCTAGTTTAAGGTGAATATCTTGACATCTGACTCTTCAGATATCTAAGTTTTGTTCAGGCCCTTCTAAATCTTCTGCAGGTAATGTGCATAAAAGGATTGTTGAACGAACTCAAATCAAATTCATTCTGGGTCAACTATAAAATTTGCACCAAAAAAGACCAAATATACCAACATACTACGACTGCATAATACTTGGAGAAACTGAGAAGACGAGAAGACGATACATATTGTGGATAGCTATTCTGATAACCGGATAACTGTACTTCATAAGGATACAGAGGCATGGCTCACTAAGTCATGTAATTACTAGTTGGGCAAATCACTACTTAAAACACCAAAATCCTTTGATAACAAACAGAAGTTTCGAAATTTTCCTAGCATTTCCAAGGTGTTTTTGGAGTGTTAATGGTAGTGCAGTCCTTTGCCCAATGCCCAGCCATACCGCATTTGTAACAAGAACCAGACAAGCTAGACCTTCCTCCTCCGTGCTCAGCAGAAAAACCAGAACCGGAAATGGAGCAATCTTTGGCCCAATGTCCTGCCTTGCCGCATTTAAAGCAGGAAGATACAGATAAACCAGAGGATCCTCCATACTCAGCAGGAGACTGGGAAAAGGAACAATCTTTTGCCCAGTGCCCTTCCTTGCCACATTTAAAGCAGGAAGATCCAGATTTTACGCTCAAGTCATTCACGTTATTATAGACGTTGCAACTGGGGACATTTGCCGGAAGACCAGCTGGTACAGTGTTACCATTGCACCACTTAAAGAAGCCACAAGCACTTGCCTGTTCAACAAAAGACGCAAGTAGTTCTTTATTGGATATAATCGTGCATATGTCACCTCCAATGTCTTTTAGTTTTCAATTCTATTGCCTTATGATGTTGATTATTTAATCAAGACGAAATCTAACCTTCTTAGCCTGGGATGCAAACACACTACTACGTCATTATACTAATGAGGCAACTACATATATATTGAATCTTCGAAAAAAAACTATATATATATATATTGATCATGAAATACAGAAACTTGGTTATTGAATTGAAAGATCGTGTAAATGAAAAGCTTAAGAAAAAGAAAAGGAGGTTTCATATTAGAAGTACCTGGTTTGCAGGACAACGATAAAACTGTTGGCCGACATTCTTCCCCGTTTTTGCAGTTAGAACCAAGCAAGTTCCAGCACCACATGGACAGGGAAGATCTGGGACTGCAGAATTAGGCGCATAATTTGGGGGACTACTCAAAGATGATGAATTTATGACAGAAGAAGCATTGTCACACCACTCAAAGAAGCCACATCCCCCATTTTCCTGCAAAAATATAGAGATTGTAACTTGTTGACAATTGACAGTTAATGACAAGTAAAAATCTCCTCAATCCACACACATACATACCCCTAAATGAAACTTACATGATTGTTGGACCTAAGAAGTGGGTTACACAAGCTCATATTTTAGTGAATCACTCCGCAGTGAAGCAGAGGAGACGTAATAATGTCAAAGTGTACCTCTTTGTTAACCTACCTGTCTAACAGGGCATCTGTAGAATTTGCGTCCGCGATTCCTCTCAGTATTTGCAGTGAAAACCACACAACTCCCCAATCCGCAAGCACACTTCTTCTCAGGAACTAACGAATCAGATTCACCGAAATGAACTGCACCACCACCGCCGTTTGATTTAAAGTGACCAGATTGAGAAGCAGCGGTATTGCTCATCTGTTGCCACACGACACTTTTGCTCCCTCTCAGAGCAGCAAGGTATGGTCCCTCCTCCTCGTTCCTCCGATCTTCAGTGGAATCAACGGCAGCGACACAGCGGCGCTTGGCGGAGGAGAGGGCTTTTGCCTCCGCTTCAGCAATTTGAGAGAGAAAGTCGCCGGCTTCGTCGTCGCCGTCGTGAACGTCGATTACTGGCCCGCTTCTGGTCTCTGTTCTTTTCATCTTCTCGCGCGCGCACGCACTCTTCTTTTAGACAAAATTCGTTTTAAATTGAAACAGAGAGAAGAGTGCGACTATTATTATTACTATTTTTTCTTTTTAATTTTTTGTTATTTTAAATTATTTTAAACAATGTAATTAAATCCAATTCATTCGATTTATTCCAAATAGTATAAATCGAATTCAATTTTAACTTTATTAATGTAATTGAATTCAATTCGTTAATGAATTTAATATCTAGTAATTCTAAACAATATAAATCGAATTCAATCCCAGCTTTATTAATATAATTGAATTCAAACGAATTGAATTCGAAAGTTTCCAAATAACCCCTAACAAACCCCTTTTCTTCCGTTGCCCGCGACGGGATAAGCTACTCTTTTACGATTTTCCGTCGATAAAAGTCGCCATCATGTCTATTAATCACCTTGCCTCCCTCTCCTAGAGATTCTTTGGAAGTAGGGGTTTTGGGAGGACCAAAAAAATTGCCGGAGAGGGAAGAGGAGTTCCGCCACCGTCGCTCTAGAGACACGCACACACATGCGCGCTAGGGATAGAGGAGGATATAGAGAGGAATGGCGGGAGAGGTTGTGAAAGCAAAAAGGGAGATATTGGAGGTATGCACCATATGCCGCGAGAAGCTGTCATCTTGCATATATGAAAAACTCTCATCCGAAGAAGTGCATTGCTGTTATGTTTGCAAAATTGAATTGGATTGTTCTCCAATCATGAAACTCAGGGACGGTTGAATTCCTCTGGAGAAGAAGATAGTGACGATGAGAGAACTTTGGAAGATACGATTGGTGATGAAGACGTGGTTTAGACACTTGTTTCCTTCTCCAAGTTGCGAATCAGGAGTGATTTATCGAGGGCTCGATGGAATGATGAACTGGGTATGGCTGAGGTGTTGGAGAAAAGATGCAAAATGTGGATAACAACTGGAATTATTCGTCCAAGCTAGTCATACTGCTCCATGGAAGGGACTCCATATTTAGCTGAACTAGGATCGCTGCTCTTACATTTGATGATAACGCCAACCTTTCCTTGAAAGATATACATTCAAAGATCATGGAACGGAGGAGTGGATGCAGCTGGGATCTTTTCCAGGCTTACAGGCACCTGAAATCTCTTGGATTCATAGTTTGCCGTCAGGGTGTTCCATGGAAGATGAAGAATGTTGACAGAAGTTCTGAATCCAACCCTGTTGAAGGAAGTCCTGGAAGTACCAGTGTAACGTGTAACGAATTGGGAGACACAGCTTCAATCCTGGAAACGTTCAGTAATGTGCGTGTTGATGGTATGAGAGTGAGACCTGATTTTGACATTAATCTTCCAAATGGGAAATTCAGGAAGTCCTCACTCCTCACTTGTTGATCCAGTATTTCTACTCTGTTTGGTTAGGGGCAGTCTGATGAAGACAGACATTGAAGTCCTGGAAACACAATTCAGTCAGACACCTCTCAAGTTCTGTCATGTAGAACATGGACGTGTCGGTATTTTTAACCTTGACACAGTGGAGCTTCCGTATCTACCGTGATTTGGCATGGACTTCCCTAAAGTTGAATTCTTGGTAATGTCATAACATAAAAACGATAAAAGTAGCTTTAAATTGTTAACTTTGGAGAGAATTTTGAGTTATTGACTTATTGTTGAGAAGAAAATGTTTTTTAAAAAGAAAATTTATTATTTAAATAATAAATCAATTAATAATTTTATAAATTATTTATTTAAATAGAATGTTAACATTTTATACTTCTAACATTATTTACATTAACAAAAAATTTAATGTCAAATTATTTTTATTAAAAAATTAAAAAATTATTTTTAAATTTTAAATAATTAAAAATACATTTTGCCCCTTCAGGCGGTGACCGTAATACTAAACCCGAAAAAGGATCCTAAAAAG
>JANTPM010000064.1:5107-23314 GCA_025434745.1 Erythroxylum divaricatum | reverse complement strand
AAAATTGAAAGATAAGAGAGATTAAGAGTTGAGAGATGTTGACACAGCGATTTTTATACTGGTTCACCCCAAACCGTGGGCTACGTCCAGTCCTCAGATATCTTTATGAGATTTCACTATCTCTCAACAACTTTACATGTATTCTTTTTCTTTGAGCCTCTTTAGGTCTCTTTACAGTCAGTATTCTTTTACTCTTAGCCTCTGCAGGCTATCTGTACAACTTTTAACTGAAAGATATTTCGAGCTTTGTTACAGTAAAATAGCTCTAGACAAATCGCACAAAAAATTTCTCTCAAGTATTGACAGCTTTTGTAACTTTTAAGTGTGTAACTATGAAATCTTCGACTTCGAATTATATTTGTAGTCTTCATCTACAACTGCTTCTTGATTCTTGCTTCTTGCTTCTTTAATCTTGTTTCTTAAAAGAATCGGTTATTAGTTGAGTTCTGTAACTAACTCAAACTGATTCTTGAATCTGACTCAATTCGCTTCCATCTACTTTTTATTGTTTTCTTTTGCTTCCGTTTGCTTTTGCTTCCGTTTACTTTTGCTTCCGTCTGCTTTTATTTTCGTCTGCTTTTATTTTTGTCTGCTTTTATTTTGCCTGCTTTTATTTCCTTATGATTTCTGTTAGATTTTATTTCCGTCTGCTTTTAGATTCCGTCTGCTTTTGCTTTTGTCTGCTTTTATTTCTGTCTGCTTTTATTTCCGTCTATTTTTCATTCTTTTGTCTACTTTTTAGCTTCCGTCTTCTTTTCTCCTTTCGTCTGCTTTTCAGCTTCCGTCTACTTTTCACCTTTCGTTATTTGTACTTCATCAAAATCATTTATGTAAAGTCATTTTGACTTAACACACTTTGGTTGGTATAATTGTGTAGGATGCGGTCGTTGGTTTGATTCATAGGGAACTATTTTTTTCTAGTTCCTTGTTCATAGCATAGTTACCTTTTTGGTCTTGGGAGGGGAAGGCCTTCAAGGAAACCTATGGTTTGTACATAAACCCTTTTTGATTAATTTTATTCTTTGATTTACCAAAAAAAAGGAATAGCTTGAATTGGTTATTATGAGCTTTTATTATGAAATTTCAATGGAATTTCATTAGATTTTCCCCTAGTAAAATAGATAGGAATTAGAGGAATGTAATAAATTTAGCATGCCAATTAGGGAGTCAGTAGTATTGTGTCATGATATATGTTATAGGACTATATGGTTCCAAGAGCTTGATTCCGTTGTATGATATTTGACTTGTGTTATGAGCTGCATGGCTACTAGATCTCAATCTTGACATGCAAATATTATAAAAAGAATGAATGGTTCTGAGAACCTATTCTCGTATTTTAAAATCCTACTTATTTCGCTCAGTAATACAATTTTGTTAGATTTTAATTTGGGGCAATTACGAAAAAAAATATATGCATGACTAATGATTAAGTAACTTCAAATGAAAATAGTAATTGATTTTAAATTCAATTGTACAATTTATTCATCATTGTGTAATTAGATATGAATTATTAAAATAGATACAAGCTTGTATTTCAAAACATGATTTTAAATGCCTATTTATGATTATAAATAAATGAAGATATTTATGTGTGAAAAAATTATATATTATGCATGTTATGGTTGAATGAATTGAATTGAATGAGAAATGGAATTGCTTAAACACCACTAAGCCTATAACTTAGCGTGTGGATTTTCTTTTCGCGTGTAAATTTTGAAGATAATTAGAAAAAAGTTGTGGTAGATCTACCATAAGACAAGAGTCACATAGAGGATCTCGAAAAATTTGGAGGTGGATTTACTACAAATTTTTTATTTTGTTTTTAGATATGACATGTACATAAAAAGAAGTGAAGAATCTTACAAGATTTTATTATGAATTATATATGAATAAATGAAAGTTATATATGAATTTTGGTTTGGATGTGTTGAAATACATTGGAGGATGGTAAATTATTTTTTTCCAGAGTTTGACATAGAGATAGATAGTTGAGTAACATGCATAAAAAGTGTATTAAAGTTTTTTTAATGAGATTTTATGTAAATATAGAAGAAAGTCAGTTTAAATTTGTACAAAGTAAATAGTAATTACCAAAATAATGAGGTTTTAAATAGAAAATGTTGTGTTTAAAGTATTAAGTATTTAAGTATACGGTAACACTCGGTAGGTATGCTGATTCTATTATGGAGTATGAGGTATTGCAGAGGTGACAAGACTGAGACCTCCTTACCTACGAGGAAGACATACATCTGCCCTTTTAATATTGCCAACCTTAGTATGCATATTGCATCCAGACCATAAGAAATGCTTGAAGATCCCGTCACCTCATTTGTGGATATAACTGAGAATGACTAGATGTGACCCCCAATGAATTGCCATGGAAGAGGGAACAGAGGTAATTAGTTGAGCTTACCAACAATAGCAAGATCTCATCTAAAACTTACAACAACTTGCCAAACAAAGGCTAATAGAAAAAAAAGCATAGGAAAAAACAAAGTGATTTATTATTATTATTATATTTTAAATATATGTACTGATATATAAACGTAATAAATCAGTAAATTAATTTGTTTGGCATATATAGTTATCGTAATGTGCTAATTTTCAATCACTTCTTATTATGTGAATTTTTACGTAAAAAAATTCATCGCACATATGTATTTAATTAAAAAAATTAAGAGAAAGAAAAACTTCAATTAGGTACGGTGAATTTTTTCAAAAATTTTGAAATATTTGTAAAATAAGTGGAATCAATATGAAAGTTGCCCTCAAGGGGTGTGACTCGATGGTTGAGAGCAGGACTTGACTTCTGTTAGGTCTCAAGTTCGATTCCATGCCAGCCCCTCTTATAAGAGCCTGAGACAGCCGGGATTTTACCTGTAGATGGAGAACTAGTTGGGTCCTTAATGATGAGGTGCGCTCGCTTGGCCTGCCTGCAGTGTGATGCGTCAATTGAACCCACAGAACGGTGTGCCCGCTTGACCCACCTACCAGGTTCCTCGAATCCAAAAAAATATATATATATATACATGAAAGTTGATATCTTTTATATTTTTCAGGTGACCACATTAAATTCAAGTTTCAAACTTTCCACATCGCCACCAAACAAGATTCAAACTTAAGATACCATATCCTCCTATGATGGTCAGTGGTTCACATTCCTTGTTTACTGCATCCCACCAAATTGAAAAATGCAATTGCAACGTACGGATGTATTCCATCGGTTGGTACCTGGTTGGGTAGTTGGCATCCACCGCAAAAACCTTTGTTTGAATATTCTTCCATCAATTTTTTTCTAAGTTATAATCGTGACCTTTGTTTGAATATTCTTCCGTCAATTTTCCTGTCCCGTACTTGTGATTTTATGTTACGTTCCTTATTTATTGGAAAATTGTCATGTTTGTGATTTTAATTATTCCCTTTTTTAGTGTGAAAATTAGGTGGCGAGCTCTTTTGACTTCGATCTCTCGGCATTGGAAAAAATTAGATGATACCAAATCTTGTCACGCTCCTATTTAAGCGCTCTCTGATCAGACGAACCTAACCCCACAGGAGTCTCCACCTTCTCACAGTCTCTGTTTCCGTCTTAGCTTAAGGTCTTTGTCCATACCCTTATACAGTGTAGCCATGGCTCTTCTCAGTGATCTCGTCAACCTTAATCTGTCGGACACCACAGAGAAGATCATAGCCGAATACGTATGGTAAAAAGCTCTGATCTTTTCTCTATGTGCTATCAATCCCACCAAGCTTTTTTGCTTTTCTTTTAGCTTTAACTTATGGAGTATCGGTTATGTTCTGTAGGATCGGTGGATCTGGGATGGACTTGAGAAGCAAAGCCAGGGTTGGTTTAAGTTCATCTTCGTTCTATGACCTGTGCGTACTCGTTTGACTTCTTTTTCTTGTTTTTGATGCACTTACAGACACTTCCAGGACCTGTGAGTGATCCTGCTAAGTTACCTAAATGGAACTACGATGGTTCAAGCACTAACCAGGCCCCCGGAGACGACAGTGAAGTTATTTTGTAGTATGTATCAGCTTTTTTTTTTTTTTTGGTTAAGTTTCTTTCACGAATTCTTGTGATGGTTTTCAAGACATGTTTTTGGTGATCTATTTAATTGGATCAGTCCTCAAGCAATCTTCAAGGATCCCTTCAGAAGAGGAAACAATATCCTGGTAAAGTTGCAATCTTTGACCGATCTGCTTCTGGTCTTCTGAATTCTGATTTTCGTAAATTTTTATGGGAAAAAGTAGACTTTTTTACGCACTACAGTGTTGTTTTGTGACACTCAATCACACTAACAATCAACGATGACAGGTCATGTGCGACGCCTATACTCCTGCTGGCGAGCCCATACCCACCAACAAGCGATACAATGCTGCAAACATCTTCAGCCACCCCGATGTTGTCGCCGAGGAACCATGGTAAAACTCTGGAAGAAAATGTTTAATTAATTGATTGGTCACTGTGTGTTCTTTGAAATCTTCACTAGTCTCAAGAGTAACGCTTACGGATCATGCCCTCATTAAAGTTATCGTAACTGATACTACACAAAGTAACAAAATTTCGGATTATTATTATTTTTATGACAGTTGCCTTGTTTTTATCATTTTGATGGCTCCATTTTTGGAACGGATAGACAAGCTCTGGCCTTTTTTGATTTTTTCTATTTGGGTACGTCCTTGTCAAGCTGATATAAAAATGATTTCTCTGTGGCTCAGAAGTCTCAATCAACATAACTGGCGTTTAGCTGTGTATATGCAACTTTGTTTGCTTGCAAGAGGAAAAACAGAGCCTCTCGTTCCTGAATAGACTCGATTTTCAGGATGATAGTTATGGGAGAAGTTGTTTTTGGGATAGTTTTGTAGTTGTATTGAAAAAGGAAATAGAGAAGGAAAGAGGATGACTAGTCACTCTTCCCCAAGATGTAGGAGGTTTTGTCCCATGCTTTGAGGAAAAGAAAAATCTTGACCATATCTTTTGTGGGTAACAAGCAACAACCAATTTCCTACGATCTTGGCTTAGAAGTTAAGCATATCTGAATATTGACATCGTTCTGATCTATGAAAGTTTGGTGAACTCTCGATGATTTGGGCACGCGTTAACATGTCACCATTGTTAGTTGTTGCAAGGGCAGAATCCGTAGTTGTTTCCAAAACCAGTTGCTTTCGTGTTTGTTTGTTTTGATGTTCGGGACCAGAAGCAAGGTCGTAAAGTCTCCAACCCCACCAAAACTTGTGTCGCCAAATTTGTCTACCCAAGCATTTTAGGCACCATATCCTTTGTGTCTTTACACAAATGTGTGAATAAAAGGTTGGAACGGGCACAGAGAATCACACGTGATATTTTGGTAATGGGTAAGTCCCAATAAGTTAGGTTTGGCCCCGTGCGGCATGGTCAAGAGATGGATGATGTTAGGCTCCCTGATGCAGGATATTCTCTGTATATAACTAACATATATAGACTAGTAATTATACCTTTAATTTTAAGAATGCATCTTCTGAATTAATGGTTTGAATCTGCTACATTGCTGAAGTCATTTGTGTTTCAAGACGTCTTTTCGTATGAATCTGCTATCCTTATTCTTATACCTTGAAGAGATAAACAAAGGAATTGTCTACTTACTATATATTTTGAGTGACTCAGGTATGGGATTGAACAAGAGTACACTCTTCTACAGAAGGACGTCAAGTGGCCAATTGGCTGGCCCGTCGGTGGCTACCCGGGTCCCCAGGTTGGAAATATTCCACCACTTTTTGGCAGGAACAATTGGGCAAACCTTGGTGCTTATAACGTGTGTGTTGAGTGATTATGCAGGGTCCTTACTATTGTGGAGCGGGAGCAGACAAAGCCTTTGGCCGGGACATAGTGGATTCCCACTATAAGGCGTGCTTGTATGCTGGTGTCAACATCAGCGGTATCAATGGTGAAGTTATGCCAGGCCAGGTAGGTACTCTTTTGTTCGCTAGTGAATGAGCATCAGCTATTCAAAAAAGAATCAGTTCTACTCAATAACATATGTCCATTGCCGCGTTGAATCAGTGGGAATTTCAAGTAGGGCCTTCAGTCGGCATCTCTGCTGGTGATGAACTATGGATTGCCAGATATATTCTGGAGGTATCTTGTCCATTGATCATCAATAATCAGATTGTTAGCTTTATGTCTTCTTTTTTACCCCCTCTCTGTGACGGGATGATGTCTAACCTGTAATTCTTTTTGTTCACACAGAGAATCACAGAAATTGCAGGCGTCGTCGTTACTTTCGATCCAAAACCAATCCAGGTTTGTGGTAACACCATGACTTGCCTCTTATTCTTCTCGTAGACTGCTTTTTCAACCATTATCAAAATCCAATTATTATTAGATTTATCTTGTTTGAGAGTCAGTGGGCACAATTTTAATGTTTGAGTGCAGGGTGATTGGAATGGAGCAGGTGCTCACTGCAACTATAGGTATCATCCCGTCGATTAAGCATTTCAGATTCTTTAATTAAGTGCAATTCCTGATAGTTGAATAATTGATACTGCATCAGTACCAAGTCCATGAGAAATGATGGTGGAATAACGGTGATCAAGAAGGCCATTGAGAAACTAGGCCTGCGTCACAGGGAGCATATAGCTGCTTATGGAGAGGGCAACGAAAGAAGATTGACAGGTCGTCATGAGACTGCTGATATCAACACTTTCTCATGGGTAAGTAACAGCTCTCCAATTTTTAACAACAAAAAGCTAGTCACAAATAACTCTTTCTGCCTCTTGAGAAAATTATGCATGCGTCTTAACTTGGGACATATCGATTACAGGGTGTTGCTAACAGGGGAGCATCGGTTCGTGTCGGTCGCGACACGGAGAAAAATGGAAAAGGTAAAACAAGCAACTGTATGCTGCATTTTGCCACTTTGCTTATTTAACACTCTCCAGCTCCTTGTTTGACTCTTTATATTTCCTTTATTGTCATTTACTTTCAACTCGATCCCAGTTCCAAGCTAATGCCATCATGCTACCTACGTTTGGAGTTGTTTTATTAAATTCTAACTGCCACGAACTAGTTTGTTGCTTTGCCTTTGAACTGCAAGTATTGTACCTGGTTATTTTGGCAGGTTACTTCGAGGATAGAAGGCCAGCATCAAACATGGATCCATATATTGTCACCTCAATGATTGCTGAGACAACCATTGTCTGGAAGCCATAGGTGGAGCTCCAAATATGGCTTCTCATTTTTACATTCATCTCAACAATTCTCTACCCATTTTCTGTAATATCTATGCTATACTGCTTTTCCTTTAGCTTTCTGGAAATGACTGATTTGGAACTTTTAGTTGTGTTTAATAAAAAAGACACAAATCTGGTTATGTTGAACCTACTATGGCTTCAAGTTTCATAATACACAAACACACACAAAGAAAACGATAACGTCAGTCTTGAAAAAGAGAAAAAGAAGTAGATGGGGTTCGATTAAATTTTTGACAGAGATAGTATTGAATCAACTTTTAATCTTTATGCTCAATCTTAATGTTGAGCAATAGGTATTATAATGAGAAGATGATCTTGTAACGTAATGGCGACTGCTCAAGTTCACATCGAATGTGCCAGCATTTGAGGTGTTTTTATGTTTTCTAATATACCAAAAATTCAAATATTCAACGATGGTAATTTAATTAAACTTTAAACAGTCGATAGATTAAAAAGTTTAAAAGAAATTTTGATGTTGCTTAAACTATTTTGTTCGTTTTGATTTATTTTGTATTTTTCTTTATTTCAGTGTTTGTAAACAAATGAAATTGTAAACCTTGTATAACGCCATTGGTTATTGACCAACAAAGACCTTATGCTAACTAAAGCAAGTATCTATCAAACTCCCTTACAAGTTCTATTCAGTTCAAGAATGATACACAATGATACATCTTAAATAGATTTGTACTGAAATTAACTAAAATCTGCTTCAAACATTTTAATAAAACTTATCGCATAGATAAATTTAATTTTTTAATTTAAATTAAATATATTGTTAATTTACAAATTTAAATCTAACTTATAAGTCTATATTTAATAAAGTATAAACAATTTTTGGTTCACTTGTTAAAATAAATCTATATTTTTAAAATAAATATGAATTGTTTCAATAATTTATACGAAATAATGATTATAAGTATAGCATCCGGGCTACCCTTGGCTAGGGGGCACACAGGGATAGCAAAAAGTAAAGATACGTAGCATTGTTAGACTACATGAATTAAAAAAGGCCTTTTTCGTTTTAATTATTAGGCTCGTCAAATATTTCACCGATAAGCCTCAAGTAAGCTGCAACATAAGTTTCTAACTTATATACCAATCAAGCGACTAATAGAACAGATTTTCATAAAAGATCAAAGATAAATAAAGATTGACTATAGCTTAGATTTCAAATATGTTAGCCGAGATATAAGTCCTTCTTCTCTGTTTAGGGTGTCGATTTTTGAGGCTTATCTTTTAGAAATATAAACTAATCAATGTTCTCCTGCGTAACTTAGACATCAAATAAGATCTATAATCTAAGACTTTCTAATACACATAATCATCATCAAGAGGCGAGTGTATAACATATTTATCTTTCTATATGAATTTGACTTACATTATTCAAGAATCAAGCTTTGAAGAGTGAGAGAACTTATAAAGAAGCCATAAGATAGAAAACATACTCTATTTTTATTAAATTTTCGATGATCTACAATGAAAGAAAAACTTTGCTTTTATAGACTAAGCAAGAGAAATATGACAAACAATTTTTGGAAAAGATTTTCACATAATACAATTATTCAAACTAGAATACAAAAGTGAATAATAAAAGTAAGAATTATTGGAAACATTGGGTCATGCTAATATTCTTAAAAGAAAAGAGGGAATTATTAACAGGAAGGTGCAAAAAAAAATCGAGGCCCGCCAATTTCATCATCAAAATCAGACACGTCATCATCTATTTTTTCAGTTCTTTAATAAAATGTGCTATTTTTTTGTTGATCAAACTGGAGGCGAAGGATTTTGGGCATCCTGAAAGTAATTAAGAAGTTTGGGCTCGATTTCGGCCTTTAGAGCTTTAGAGATTTCTCCAAGTTCAACATTGTTTTCGGGCTCAAATCCAAGTGGGCATGGTATTTCACCTACCATAATGTTAAATCTCATATAAGCAAATTGGTAAATAGAAGACCAATGGTGAAATGGGCTCTAGAAGTAAAAAGTCACTTAGGTATGAACCCATAGATGTACAAGTAGATAGCTTGGTAGATTTGGGATGATAGTCTATGTGATCTAGAAAATGATATAGATCACGCATCAAGTCTTTTTCTTATTTGGGCCAGTCAATGGAGGTTTGACAAATTTGAACATGATTATTGGTACAAATATACGGCAGACAATGTAGATAGAATCAACTTTTTGCACAGATAGAGGAATGTCCTATTGTTGATATTTGTCAAGAATGTATCAAAGTTGAATAAGCCATTTAGGCAAAGGTTGGAACCATTCGAGTATTGTCCACAGTAAGGAACTAAAATTAGTTAGATTGGTAAGATGTTTATAAACATATAAATGAGAGAGGACAATTGGACAAGCATACATGGCAAATAAAGTCCATAGATGCCACATCATTGGTTCAGAAAGATAAACATAAAAAAGATGAAGAGTTTGGTAAGCTATAAACATGTCAAATTGATAGGGGTGTGGAGGACTATTTAAGGTATGGAGAACAAGATGGAGATAGTCGAAAAGACTTTTTTTGAAGGAGAACAAAAATGTCATCCATTGTTTATGCAGGAGTTTTGGTGATTGGAGAGAAGGATTTTTTAATCCTAACATATAGTGGAAATTCGATGATGGGGAGAATGAGACGAATTGACTTTCTAAGGATGGGAGAGAGCAATTAAAATGGTATTCCAGCTCTAGAGAGAAAATCTATAAGGATGTTATAGTGATCTTTATTATGGCAAACGGTTAATTTATAAAGTGAAAACTAATTTTGCCAGCGAAGTAATTGGCTATCAAGCAATATCTTCCTATTAGGCTAAAGAATCTTTGGAAAAGATGTTTTGTCCATTTCAGTCAGAAATTGATAAGGGCTAAGGTGGAAATTTAATTTTTTGATGTCCTTTTTTACAACCAAAATTTCCTTATAGATGGTGTCGTGGTATTTTTTCGATTCCTTAAGTTGGCCATTAACATGGCCATAATATTGTCTTTTCCCATCAATCTATTCAATTAAGATGGCATCCTAATAATGGTTACTAACATTTGTTTGAAAGATGCGATGACCTTTGTCAGGAATCTTTAAAGGGAGTGGATTCTGACTTACTTGTTTTAAGTGTTGGACAACTTTGGTTTATTCTTTACTCCATGGTGGTGCATTCTTTCTCCACAATTTAGATAAGGGAGTTATATAATCAACCATGTGAGGGCTGAAATCTCTAACGTAATTAAAAATTCCAAGGAATTGTTGGATCTATTTTGTGTTGAGGTTTTCATCAAGAAAATATAATAGCTCACTTGTTATGTGTGGATCAAGATGAAAAAAATCCATAATGAAAATTCAAACATAAAATTTCTATTTGGGTTGTCCCAATATGACTTTTCTTAATTAAGAGCATAATTCAATATTGCTTTGTAAGATAAAAAAAAATGATTGAAGTTGAGCCTTATGACATTGCAATCCATTGGTATTGAGCATTGAGAATGCAGAAAGTTGTCCTGTATCTTTTTTTATGGATCTATACCCAATTGTCAAAATGTTGCTTGTAAGTCAAATTTTGAAAAGATTGTTGCTTCTTTGAAAAATAAGACTTGAGTATTATTCCTTGGTAGTGAGAATTTATCATCTCGAAGGAATATATTCAGCGGTTTATATTCAATTACTAACCTCTTTTTCTCTCTCTTTTATTGTGCTCTTTTGTTCATATAGAGAGCTTAACATCCTCAATTTGATTTTTTAGGATAATTTAACCCTTGTTAGAGCAAGATAGCATACTCCTCTTGTGCTAACTTTAGATCATCAGGATTCATTCTAGGATGAGTAGCCTTAGTGGTGTTAATATGTTCATTCTTCTTAAATGGTAGATGAATGAAGAATTGTGGATTTTTCCAAAAAGGATTATGGTGTAAGAATTGTACATGGGTTTTAGGATAGTGCTCTAAAAAATAATCCCGTAGTACTTCATATGAAGGAGGTACTTGGGTAAGTTCAAACATTTTGCATATATCTGTGTAGGTATTGAAGTTGGCTCAATATTTAATCCATTTAGGCAAAATTTGTAATGGAGATGCTTTACAATATACATCTATACCAATTAGGATACTTGGGACAGGTAGATGATTGCTAAGAACTTTAGTCTACATAACACAATCAGGGAAAAATCTTATCCCTATTTTCTTATTGGTAATAAGCCCAATTTTGAATGAATTACCATCAATAGCAGTGAAATATTCATCATATGGTATCCAGACTTTAGGAGGTAAGATGTTGGGCTTTATAATACTTTGACGGGATCCAGTATCCATATATCCAATAGACTTGATTGACTTATCATATTTATCCTGTTGTAAGAACTGGATATGGACATAAGGGCGAGGAACAATGATAGGTTTTGAATCTACCTTCAAACATATTTGTTGTAGCATGTATAAGTAAGTATTCTCCATATCTTCATCAATTAGATCTTCAGAAGGTGTAAACTCATCATTAGAAGAGTTAATTAGAACAATAAATTTTGTTTCCTCATCTTCACTGGATTGTTGTTCAATGAAGTCTTCAATATGACCATGTCATAGATAGGCATTATGGCCTCAACGGATTCTAATAGTTTCAAATCATTTTTTGTCTTATTAGGACATTGGCGAGCATAATGTTCTGGTTTGATACAAATAAAACAACGATCTGCCTTTTTTACATGATGAGCTTGTCATTTAAAGAATCAGATAAATGTATGACATTTTTTCCTTTTAAATGGCTCATGATAACCTTTATTCAAAATTTGGGATTTGTGAAACTTTTTGTAAGAGAACTTCTTTTGATGATGCATCTTTTTAGTGTGACAGTCACAATCCTTTTTCTCTTTACACTTGATCTTTAGATAAGGATTTTTACAAGCCTTTTTTCTTAAAGGACCACATTTTATCATGTTCTTGAAAAACGTTTGTTGATCACAAAGTTTATCAAGAGAAGATAAAGTGAGTTGATATATTTCTCTAAGAAATATTTCTCTCATATCTCTGAGTAAAGTTGCAAAGGTCCTTTGGAGTTTAGGTTAGTATTTAGAATACCATTTCGTACTAACCAAACTATACCGTACTGGCTAAAAAATGGAACGATATCTAAGATTTTGGTACCGACGTCAGTACTGAGTGTTTTCGTTTAGTACCAACCGATATTTAAAATACCGGCCATAGACTGGTTAGTATTGTAAGTTTTAGAAAATTGAAGGATTATTGGCAAAAACCTAAACTTTTTTACCAAAACCCCCACCCCCGATGCTTACACACTCTCCTCTACTACTTTGATTTTCTCTCTCTCTCTCTCTCTCAGACTCACCTCCATTCTCTCTCTATCTTACACTCTCGTCTCATCTCCATTCTCTCTCTCTCGTTCTCCTCTCCATCTCTATGATTCTTCTCCCTCTCCGACAACAAGACAACCACGAACTCCCGTACCACACAACACAACTATCATCTTCAGATCTTCCTCCATCACGTGAACCCGCCACCACCAAGCCTCATCTAGACCTCCAACTTTACTCGAAAATCAATTGTGAATTTGTTTGGGTGTGTTTTCACTTTTCAATTAATTTTTTTTGCTTAATTGCATTTCTAATTATGAATGAGTTAGAAGTTAGAACGAAATTGTGATTGTGAATGGATTTGTGATTTATCATTGGTTGGATAATGGATTGGATTTGAATGAAATGAGTTTGGTTTTTTCATTGTTGTGATTCGGTTGATTTATATTAAAAAATTTTATCATTGAAAATTTGAAATGCATGACATGTATGATTTAAAAATTAGAAACTTTGAATTTAAATTAAAACCTTAAAACTGAGAATGTAAAGAATTTAAAGTAAATAATTAATTTACACATTCTTAAAACTATTGAAATGGTATCTGGGTATTGGGTAATTACTTAATTGAGTATAACAATAATTTGATTGTGGTCTTGTGGAAGAGTCGAAGATGAAGTTTTGTAATTGTAATTATTGTATAGAAAAGTAGCAAAAAAAAGGTAAAATTTATATCTCTAAGTTGTCTTAATCTTTATCCCAAAATTAGTCCATCTCATCAAGTTTCTTGTATATTCAACTTTATTTATCCCAAAAATTAGTCTATCCCATAGTCTTTGAACATTCAAAATCTTATTTTCTTACTATTCCATTTTTATCTCATTTATAGTACCTTAGCATTATATCTTCGGATAAATGTGAAAGTTTCTCAGCTTGGGAATTCCATTTCAAGATATTTACTAAAGGCCAGGATTTAAGAAGATATGTCAATGGCAATAATCATATTCCTGAAAAAACAAGAATAAAGATAAACATGCTAAGTGAAGCTAAGGATGTTTTAAGTCATGACTTGAATTTTTGGATTCATTGAGGCAACATCTTAAATCTTTGAACCTTCAAAACTATAAAGCATAACACCGAACTTCTTACAAAACTAATAACTTCATTTATTGTTACAAATAACTGGAAGAAAGTTCAAGTGGTCTTAATCAAGCTGCTTCAGGAAGATATAATCATCTAACTTGGGCTTATACTGCATTAATCTCAGTTATAAAGAATCATATAATTTGCTTATTTTGTAATAAGCATTTGAAAGATAGAGGAATTACCCAATTGAAGAAGCATTTAACTAGAGTTAAAGGAAATGTAGAACCCTATAAAAAAGTAAGTCATGATGTAGAGTGACAAATGAAAACATTGCTTGAAGAATATTAACATGAAAAAGATAGAAGGGAAAGGTTGAATTTTGAAATTGGTAGTGGAAGTTCTTTTGTTGCTTTTCATGGTGATTGTGAAAATGTTGAATGTGGTAATAGTAATAGTAGTGATACTAGTAATATTCCATCCTAGGCCTAGGAAAAAGTGAATGTTACACCTGGACCTAATGTGAGGAAAAGAAGCAAGTAGGTGATTAGTTTTTTTGCACCATAAACAACTACCAGAGCCCAACCTTCAATTTGTAGTGCAATAGAATCAAGAGGTGTAGCTTATAATGTTGATAGGTAAGTCGTAAGAAGGTGGTATGATATAGGTTCATCATCCAGTGCTTCTCAATCTTATTACTATCAACCTATGGTGGATGCAATAACCTCTTACAGTCCTGAATATAAAACTCCTTCTAAGAGGTAAACTTTTGAGTTGTTTAGTTTCTGAAATTAGGGGTTATTCAGCAGAAAGAAGAGTGAATTGAGCTACTTTTAGGTGTTTAATCATGTGTGATGGGTGGACAAATAGGAGACAAGAGTCTATTATTAATTTTTGAGTTTTTTCTGCAAATGGCTTAATGTTTTTAAAGTCTATTGATGCATCTATCGTGATTAGAAGTTTTAATACTTTGTTTGAAATATTTGATGAAGTTGCGAATGAAGTAGAACCAGAAAATATTGTTCAATTCATTACTGACAATGATGCCGCTTATAAAGTGGTAAGAAGAAGGTTACAAAATAACAATTCTTTTTTTTGGACTCCTTATGTTGAACACGGGATCGACATAATGATTGAGAATATAAGGGATTCTAGGTATTTTTCTATTATTGATGAGACTATGCAGAAAGCTAAAAAGGTGACTAAGTTCATCTATAATCATGAATGAGTGTTGAATTTAATGAGAAAAAATTTACCAATGGCATGAATTTACGTCGTCTTGCTGTGACGAGATTCGCAACAAATTTTTTATCACTTTAGTCTTTTGTTACTGTGAAGAAATAGTTAAGACAAATGTTTATAAGTAATAAGTAGGTTGCATCTCAGTATGCTAAGTTTAGAGTGGAGGTTTCCAAAATTATACTAGAATACAGAGAATTTGGTCTCAATACCAATTTGTTATCCGTGTTTATGAGCCTTTGGTGGGAGTACTTTACTTAGCTGATAATGAAGCAAAGGCAACAATGAGATATTTTTATGATGCTATGGAAAGGGCTAACATAGCATTCAAGGCCAATTTGAAAGATAGGCTTTCTTTGTATACGCCGTATCTTGCAATCATCAATGAGATATCAGAAAAACAACTTTCTTCTCCATTGTTTGTAGCTGGGGCATTTTTGAATCCTAATGCATATTTCAGATTAGATTTTACAAAGAAAGTTGCAGTTAGTAGAAGAATGTTATTCACTATTACAACAGTTGTTGGCCATAAAATGATGCAAGATCTTTTAAGCTTACAAATAAAGCTTTATAAACTGTCCTCTAGGGATTTTGAAGTGTCGATTGCTATTCGACAAAAAGCAAAACTTTTTCCAAGTATTAGTTGCTTCCTTTTTCTTATTTGTTGAAAATTAATTATCACTTTATTTTGTTTGTAATGTTAGTTTTGTTATTTTACAACTTACAGCTTCATGGTGGGGTCAATTTAGAAGTGGTGTTCTAAACTTACAAAAGTTTGCAATTCAGATTTTAAGTCAATGTGTGAGTGCAACAGCTTGTGAACAGAACTAAAGCACGTTTAAATTCATCCATTCTAAGAAAGGGAATAGGTTGGAGCAGAAGAGATTGAATGACTTGGTATTCATTCATTATAATTTAAAGCTTTGATAAAGGTATGTTATTATTATTATTAATTTTGATATAATTTCTTATATTTTCTAATAATTAAATTTTATTGTTTACTATAAGTCTTAATAACACAAGTAGTTCAACATATCCAATTTCTATCGATAATATCAATCTTTTAGCAGATTGGGTTTCTGAGGAATCATATTTGGTAGATATGAATGACTTAGAACACAATCTTGGTTGGGAAAGCATCGACATGTCACTTGGTGCATTAAATTTGAATGATCATGATGATGAGATTCCTTTCAATAACGAGGATTCTGTACTAAATGATAACTGGAATTAGTGTAGTTATAGCGGGTATCCTTCTGTAGATGATTGAATGAAGTTTCAGGTTTTTGTTTTCCTCTTTTTTAAATTTTACTTATATTTGATGTATATGTTAAATTATATAAATGTAATGTGATTGTAAATGTTTTTGTTACAAGTTTCACTTCTGATTGGTTGGTTCTTTATCACAAACTTTTGTCGTAAATTGTAATAGTTTGAAAGTTAAGAATATTTATTATTCTTTTTATTGGATATTTTGATGTAGTTATTATTTATTATATGATGAATTTGTAATATTTTAAATACTTTATATTGTTCTTAATTTTATATTTGTATGATGATAATTGCCTTTTTCATATTAATTGTGGTTATTATTTATATGTGAAATATCTAAAAATTATTGTTATTTCATATTAATTGTGGTTATTATTTATTATTATTATTTTGGGAAACATGGTTGATATAAATTTATAAAGTATACAGTACAACAGTACAACAGTACAATATGACAATGTATTATTTCGAAATTTTTAAAAAAATTTAGGGACTATTTCATAAATTTAAAAAATTACTTGAAATAGTACCCGGTATTGATCGGTATCGGTACAATACCGTATTAGAACTTAATCTAGTACCAAGTCTAATACGGTATTCACAACATTGGTTCAGGTTGTAATTCTTCTAGAAGGGATGAGATGAATGTACAACAGAGATTGACATCACTAAAACCGTTGAGTAGATAATATCTTTCAGACATATGTTGGAAATGGTTTTGTAGATCTCTTCTGTCTAAAGAACAATAATTCATTTCAAAATACTCTTGCCTGATTTGTTTGTCAATGAGCTGAAAATCTCCAAATAATTTTTTGTGGATGACTTCAAGAAGAATTTCTGTAGATGTTACCTGAATATGCTAGAGATTGTGATAGTTACCTAGATTTTGCCGCCATTTTCTTAAAATAACAGTAAAACTTGAGGTAAATTTAGATAAGTATCCTATAAGGGATTATTAGGTTGAGTCATTTATAAATTGATCCAAGCTCTAAATTCATAGAGAAGATCTCTCCATTTTTTGGGTGGAAGGTCATCAAAAGTAAACTAGGGTCTTGAAGTAATTTTGGTTGATGGTACTTATACTGGTGGTGGTGAGGGTGGTCTGATGGTTCAGGCCCTATAAATTTAACTTCACTGATATTTGGTTTGACTTCAGTTGGTTGAGGTGTCTTAGATATAGTCATCATGATTTGACCTAATTTAGATAAATTTGCAAATTACTCTGAGTCTTCTAAGGATTGTTTAGAAATTTTAGAATTTTCAAATGTTTGGTCTTCAGAATCTTCTGAAATAGATATTGGTGCAAGAGTTGCAATGAACTTTTATTAAAGAGCTTTATCTTTTCTATTAAATTGAGAAAGTTGACTTTTAGGTGGTAATAAAGGCGGACTTTTAATATGCAAAGGTTTTGTCTATGGATTAAAAAGTTTGGTATATGAATGTGAGGGATCATGAGCCCTTTTAGTTTTGGTCTTTGTAGGTTTGGATTTGGGAGTAGGATGAATATGCTGTCTAATTAAATGATAGTTCATTTTAAACACTTTTTCATAATCAAGAGCTTCAGGATAAGATGGGGATGAGTAGATAGGTTGGACAACTGGAAAATTTGTAAGATAAGCTCCATAAATAATCTTAGACTATTATGTTTGCACATTTGCTTCCATTCTATAAAGTACTTGTTTCACCCTTAGAAGTTCTTATTCTTTGTTTATGAAATCAGGTCCAAAATATCGTGTTTCAATATATCTTTTGAGATTAACATCAAGTTTAACCATATGATCTTTCAAAGATGTGTACAAGTTTTGGATTTGAGAATAGTGTTTCTACTCATTTTTGAATAGCCCGAGTCTACTAGTTAAGTCCATCAAGTTTGATATCTATGGGGCAAAGAATTTTGTTTTGGGCCACAACATTATTAATGTTCTAGTTGAGCACTTCATTATACAAGAGTACC
Organism: Erythroxylum divaricatum; assembly: GCA_025434745.1. Taxonomy (NCBI): domain Eukaryota; kingdom Viridiplantae; phylum Streptophyta; class Magnoliopsida; order Malpighiales; family Erythroxylaceae; genus Erythroxylum; species Erythroxylum divaricatum. Next base: position 5,254 of record JANTPM010000064.1, on the reverse strand, counting down.
ATGAGAGGTGATTCTAGTACAACGAATATAAGGCTTGGAGATAACCCTATTAATATCATCTATACACCTATCTACTAGTTAAGTCCATCAAGTTTGATATCTATGGGGCAAAGAATTTTGTTTTGGGCCACAACATTATTAATGTTC
>JANTPM010000060.1:100137-114734 GCA_025434745.1 Erythroxylum divaricatum | reverse complement strand
ACAAAGGAAAGGATTCAAAAGCAAAAGCTTTGGATACAAGAAGACGTAGAGGATAGCACAGTAAGGAATTAAAGCTACAGCGAAGGAGTCGATAATATCATTATCTTGTTTTTGTTTAATATTATGCTTATACCATATCATGTATAGATTGGCATGATGATTGGGATATATTACTTCCACTGAAAATAATATTTCTAAAAATTTTTGAAATCTAAAAGTTCTCCAAATATGGCGTGCTTTCTTTTTCTGATCCAACATTATCAATATTTAGGAAATTGGGACTCGGTAAGGTCAAGCTAATTTCAACACTAACTTAGTTGATTGATCAATCAATTGAAAGACCATTTGGAGCGGTTAAAGATCTTTTAATGCAAGTGGACAAGTTTATTGTCCTTGTGGAGTTCACTATTCTTGATTTCGAAGAGGATAAGAAATGTCCATTAATTCTTAGATAGACATTTATAAAGACAAGAAGACCATTGATCCATGTTCATGAAGGTAAATTAACACTTCGGATTGGTGAAGATCAAGTGGTGTTCAATATGAAGAAGGTGTTGAAAAATTCAAAAGAATTCAGTGCCTTCATGAAGATTGATGTTATGGATGAAAGTCTTTAAAACCTAGAACATAGCTTCTTTAAATAAATTAAATCAGTAGAAGTTGAGACAGATAATGAAGCTAAGAAAGAGAAGGAGGTTGAGTCTGAGAAAGATTTTGAAGAGGAGGAGTGAGTTGTTCAGACACATCAAGAAATATTAGTAAGAATAGAAGCACTCATATCACCCTCTATAGAGAATTCACCAACTCTAGAGCTCAAACCATTACCCACACACATCAAATATACCTTTCTATGTGAAGGTCAAACTCTACCCATCATCATTTCTAGTCAATTGGATGGGGAACAAGAGATTAGGTTAGTAGCAATTGTTAAAAAGGGGATGAAGGCCATGGGGTGGCAGATGTTTAACATTTAAGGTATAAATCTAAACGTTGTTATGCATTGTTGAGCAAGATTTAATCTTATAAAACCCTTAATATTTCGCAAGCACACAGGTCATAACGTAGTATATGAGTCTTCGATCTCACCAAGAATTAGTGAACTAATTGAATTCTAGCTTGTCTAAGGCCTAAAAATGTAATTAAAATGAAAATAAAAACTAAATAGAAAAGTAAACAATCGAATATAGAGTGATTGAAATGAGAATTCTAAATTAGTGCAAGAAATCAAATTTAAGCAGCACCAATTGACAATTGAAATTCAAACAAGGAAGATTAATAAATTATGAGAAAGGGGATTTATCATATCACCAATGCTAACTTAGTCACTTTTATGTTAAAGCAGTGTTGTTCCTAGACTTTTGAAGGGTAGATTAGTCTCTCTCGAGTTGTAATCACTAAGCCCTAAATCATAAACTCTAATTAAGTTGATTTACCGAACATGTAATCTCTCCCTTCTTCCTCTTCTTTAGCTTTTCCCAAACTGGTGGAGGTACTACTTTTTAGGTCATTTCTCTTGTCTTATGTATTACTTTGCTAAACTTTACTAATTGAGGTAAAAAATAGGTTTTATTTGAGCACAAAAGAATGAAATAACCTGGGAAAAATTAAGTTCGGGAGGCCGGTCCTAATATTTCCTCACGTAGGCCACAATTGTGGTATGCTGTAGCTTTTATCACTGTCAGGGCTTGCTAAAAGAGACTATGTCACAATTACGGCCCTGGTTCCTTCGCCGGGCTTCCTCCAAATCTTCTCCATTTTTTAATATCTGGTCTCAAACACTAACAAACATGTCAAAGCAATTTAAATACACAAAATTAAAGCTTAATAGCATACTTTAAGCCACAAAACACAAATATCTAACTAACACAAACCCAAACATGTATGATTCCATTAATTAACAACTAAAAACATACTAAAGTTCCTATTAAAACATCATGCAACCTACAACTATCACATCACCATATTTGAACTTTTGTTTGTCCTCATGTAAAAACGAAACAAACAAAACCCAAACACACTAAACAACAACACACACATATGCAATAATGGTACAATGGCATTAAACTTCATGAAACAAATTTAACTACAAGCGCAATCCTTCAAGTTGTTCTAACTTATTAACTTATCAAATATATGTCTACGTACTTTAGACTAATTGTACATACTAATCAAGACTTAATTTCAAATTCATTCACTCCTATCATTCACACACACATTGATAATTAGTTAGTTAATCAAAATTGTAACTATCCTTAAGTAGCTTTTCATGAGAGGTCATGCTATTCATAAAGATCGGTAGGATTTATTAAACATCAAACTATTTTGGGTGAATGAACTAACATCATATCCTAATTAACATGCATAATTAACCAAAGCAACGTAAAATAGTAATTTCATAAGCTAATAAATTTTAGCCACCTAAAGACTGCGTTTAAAGCTAAAATAATTCCGTTAAGTCCTATCCATTGACACATTCACATTAGTCACATCATGAAATCTTAAACAAAACTAGCATATGGTATGCAAAGTTCACCCTCAAATTAAAAACATACAATGCACACAATGCTCCTCACACTTGGACAACACATTTTCTCAATAAGAGAAGATAAAATCAAAATGACAATTAAAAACATAAAAATGAAATAAAATAAAAAGATAAGGGTTAGAGCATAAGAACTTTTCATGGCGATTGAGGTGGTGATGACGTTGGAGCCTAAAACCACTACGCTTGACGCCCAAGATGGTTGCCCTATCATAAAATTATTTTTAAAGGAATAAGAGAGTTAGCAGTCCAAACCAATCCACATCATTAAACTAGAAAAAATTAAATAAACCTTTACAAATTAGAATAGTAGATGGAAGTATAAAGTCAATATATTATGGAAGCTATTATAATAACATTATTATTAAGAACTATACTTTTATTATACCCTCGATTTATCAGTGAGAATCAGGATTATCTATTTTTAGAATTTAAAACAAATCTAACTACACAAAAATTTCAGTCTAATTATTAAACGTGCTAAGATATGGTCATTAGCTTAACCTTTCATCTTAGGAAGTGCTTTTAGTTCTTCAAAAGGCTAGCATGATGTGCTTCATGACATTGTGTTAATATATCTATAATGGTTGGCATACTGTGCTTCGCGAAATTATGATAACATATCCAACCTCTCATCCTCTAGCACATATCTCCTTGTCAACCCTTCATCACAAGTTTTATATAGGATTTCCTTGTCCTATAAATATTGGGTGCACTAATGTAAAAAACATTTTCTCTATTGATATAACAAGTCAAAGGGGATTTTACCACCGACAACAAATTTGTGATTCTGTGAACCATGATGTCACCATGTTATTAAAAAGCATCAGTGTTTCATTAGGATTTTTTTTTTCAATATCATCACCTATCTCACATTCCCTTCCCTCAAAACGAGATAAATAGTCTACAACCACATTATCCACTCCCTTCTTATCTCTTAATTCTATATCAAAGTCCTGTAAGAGTAAAACCCATCAAATAAGTCTCGACTTTGCATCCTTCTTGGTAAATAAATATTTAAACACAACATGATTAGTAAACACGATCACTTTAAAGCCCAAATGTTGGGCCCCAAATTTTTTTTATTAAACATGATTTGAATAAATTTTGTGTTCTTGCTAGATAAACCATCTTATTTGGAGTTTAATTATTATGTCAAAGCTAGAATTAAATTAGTGTACGATTAAGGTATTGGATAAATGGCCTAAGGTAAGTAAACTTTGGATTAAATGAAAGAAGGGATAGAATTGGAAGATCACTTAAGCCTAAAGGTTATAAGGCTTATGTTGGAGGGAAAAAGGGACATTTGATGACTATTATAGTGTAGAATTAGAAGAAGAAAAATTTTGGCTTGTTTGAGAAGAGAGAAGCATCATGGAAAAGAGAAAGGAAGAGAAAAGAAGAAGAAAAGAAAGAAGGAAGTTAGGGTTTTTGGAGAGTTTGAAGAGTTGAATCTAGACAAGTAAGTGTAAGCATTCTTCTACTCTTAATTTGTTGGATTAAGTGAAAATCAAGTTGAATGGGTGTAGGGAGTTGTTAATGAATGGTGTATGGAAATAATTGAGTCTTTTAGGGCTAATGATCAAAGATAGATTTTGATGTATTTGTTAATGATATTGGGTTAAAATGAGCTTAGAAATGAAGTAGAAGAGATGTTTTAGGGTTAAGATTGGTTATATTTGAAAGATGGGAAGTAAATAGATGAAGAATGTCAAAAAATGTCTTCGGTTTGGATTTCTGGAAAAGCTCGCCGTTCGCCGTGGTGAGCTCCATTTTTTTGCACAGACATACTTTGGTATTTTAGAAATAACTTTTTGTGTAGATGTCTAAATGAAGTTATTTTTAATTTGGTGTAAACTAGAGATATAGTGATACAAGTTTTGTGAAGAAATTAAGTTTAGATTCAGTCTCTAAAGATATCAAATTTTGGAAGGAAGTTGAGAGCATAATATTGTTTTAGTATAAGAGCAGTCTAAAAATGTTTGGAGTATAACTTTCGGATTACTAAACCAAATTGAATGATTTTAGTGTCATTGGAAACTTAAAACAATGAAGAATATGTTTCTAGAAGGAAGTTTTGTCAAATTTATTCATTTACCTAATCATAATGATCACGAAAAAGTTGACCCTAAAATATGGATTTTGAAAGGATTATAGTTCAATTTTAGCTTTTTGATTATTGAAGCCTTACGAATTTCCTTTAAATGTTGCTTAAATGAGAACTTGGTTTGTTATAGGAAACCAAGCAAGCCCGATCCAAGAGCAAGAGGAAAGACAATATTGAACTTGGATTGTCAAGCGAATTAGGTGGGTAATCTGTTTATAGTTATTGTGTGATTGGGCAAATTCTTGCCTATATGTGTGTATGTGCAACTTGCTTGATAATGAATTATGTGATTGATAAAAATGCATTGTGACTTATAAATTTTGATCAAGTTATACCATGAAACCATCTTATGGCATTTTGTGTGAATAAAAAGATAGAAAAATATGAAAGTTTGAGCATATGATAAAATGAATATATGTTTTTGTTTGGGCGAGAGTGGAACTATTCTTTTCGTCATGTGCATGTTGACAAGAGCCTTCTACTGGCTACCCACTTGTGGCTTATGAGCTTCGGGACTCATTCTGTTCATGGTGTAAACTTTGGTTTCACCATTCTGTTTCAATGGAACCCTCAAGCTATTTGTTTGCGCATTGCATCTTTAAATTGTCAAGTATGATACATTTGAATGTGATGTGTTATGCATTAACTTGGTTAATTAAGTTCTTGAACTTTATCGGTCAATGATCAAATTGCTAGAATAGATTTGAGAATACTTGAATTGCTAAGTACATATACCTATATATGCTTGAATTTGTGCTAGTTACCGATGGCTATAAATATATTAGCCACTGAGCCGTGTAGCTCAACCCATTATTTTTCCCTCCTCAGGTGTGAAACAAGACGACAGTTGATCCTTGCAGGGCATCAAAAACTCCAAGATAGTTAGAGTCTTTTGTACTAAGTTAGTAACTATTTTGGATAGTTTTATAGGCATATCAACATTGAGCATCATTTTGTGTTTGTATTAAGCTTAGATATATGTGATGTTATGTAAGTAAAGTTGTTTAAACTCTTTGGTATTGTAATGACATGAAAAAGTGAAGTTTCTTTTGTGTGTGAGTATGTTTATCTTGTGGTTGTTTAAAAATGTTTGTGAAATTTCAGTTTCTGAGTGTTTTGCCGCGACGAAGCCAAGGGTCGTTGTTACGAACCTGTCCAAAGGCATCTCCGCCACCGTGGCGAACCTTTCTGAAGGCGTCTTCGTCATGGTGAAGAATGAATTTTGCCACGGCGAACCCTCCTTTGCTGCCATGCTGAGGTTTATTTTTTATAAATGTGATACCTTTCACTTTGTTTTCCCCCACCCTTTCGCGACCATCACAAATAGTCTTCTTAAAATTCGTCCCAAGACTCGATTCAAACTTTGTTTGGTATCTGAATCGATTGTTGGGCTGTGGAAACGGGGTCCAACAATAGGAGCCCATCTTAGTTTCCTTTATCACTCAAAAGTCCACCAAAGCATTAGCAACCATGATTGCACCAACCATGTCCTTCATATTTTGCCTTCGTAACTCCATTTGCAACTATAGTTATAACCTAGACAAAAAGTTAAAGAGCTTGTTCACGTCTGACATGTTATCAATGTCAAACATTTGAGAACTAAACTTTTTAACATATTCCCTTATTGATCTGTCTTGTTTCAACTTCTTCAAGGCATCCCTCGTGAGTCAAGAAGTGTTCATCAGAAGAAATTGATCCTTAAACTCCTTTTTCATCTTGGCACACGTGTCAATAGGGTCTCTACCCACACTGATCTCTGGAGAGTTCCTCGTTCTCCACCAAAGCTTGGCATCTCTATCTAAGTACATGGTTTTCACATTGACCTTCTCAGCATCGGGTATCTTGGCAACCACAAATCACTGCTCTATATCCCACAAAAAGTCATCAAGCTGCTTCATAACTTTGGGCTCATACACCTTCACCATAGTGCTCTGGACATATCTAGTCTCTTGCAACAAGCCTTAGGATCACATCTCAAACCCAATATCCTCCTTTTTCTTCATCAACTATATTATTTAATGCTGCAACTCCTAGATTTGTTATGTTAACATCTCTATCCGAGTGTTGTAGGAAGTGACCTCCTCCTCCTCCTAAGGAATTGGCCCAATGAGTGCCTCCACTCTATTAATACGCTCCATCAAATTGCTTCCTCCTACCATCTCAAAAATATGGCTTTGATACCAGTTGTTACAAAGGTTTTCTTTTAACGAAGAACTTGTCCGACAAGATGCGCCAACCCCTTTATACGACAATCTCACTTAACTCCGTTAAAGTAAGGTTTAGCCTTGTCCCATGATCGTAAACCAACGATTTTAATTCTCAAATGCCTTATGACCCTCACAGTGTTTAACTCTCACACATACAAGAAAACAACGAAAGCAATATAATAGTAAAGGCAACAATAACGCAAGAAAAAGATGCAACAAATTGCCAACTTTTATTACTTCCCCCAAAGTATACAAAGGATGCTCTCTTAATCTCTATGTGTCACTCTATATATGAGGAGTAAGGCTCTAATGAGCTATATATATGAATCAAGGCTTAGGGAACAAGTTAGAATCCTAGAATAACTTTACTACCCAAGATCATATCTTATCCTATCAGATTACATCATTATCCAATAAGATAACATCCTCATCTAAATAGGACTCTATCCGATAAGGCTTATCTACATCCCAACTAACAAGATAAAAGATTACACATGATCTATCCCTATCTATGAAAATGTCCACTATCTTCAAATGATCCTCCCCTATGGTCTTTATCCTTTAACGTTAATGTTTATAATCTGCGATCTTATCCACCACATCATCCAAGATCTCCCCACAATCTCTATCCGTTGATGAAGAGTTATCCAAGTCAAAGTTAGTTATAGCACAGTAGTCTAATCTAATGCTTACTCATGTCAAGTCTATTAGCCATAGTCCATCCATTTAAGTAGCCACTACGTCCTTAGTATATTAAAAACTTATCGTTAGCCATGTAAGCTCGTATAGGGCCCAAAAATTTACCAAAACTCACACCATGCTTAATTCAACTTGTTAAGTCTTCTTAAAGCTTTCACATGCCATCACCATGCATGTGATCTAGTTAACCTTCCACCTAAAGTCCATCTTTAGCTAGTTATGAAATGCCTTCATGTGTGAAGGGGCTAACAGTAGTCATCTTTCGAATCGATGGTAGTTAATCAAATAAGGCCCAATACAAATTGTGACAACCTTTTTGTCTTCAATCTAACGTATGATGAATTGGACAAGTCCATGTCCTAGGTGAATTGGCATCCTCTCTATTATACGTCATAGGTGGTACACGACTATGTTCCCTATGACTCCCTAGCTGTCACCCCAACTACTCAGGTTGTGACTCAAAATACCATAGATGTATCTAAGCATAAGATGTCATCATGTAGAAGGCTTAAACTTGTTTACGTCGTAGTCATCATCTGTGCTTATCGTACGCTAGGAGAGCTGAGGGGACAATCTATAAGGAAAATTTGCTCGTAGTGTAAGTTTGTTCCCACGAACTCCTGGTTGTAATGACCCATTATAATTAACAAATTAAGCTAACATAATTGTTAAATTATAAACTTTTAAATTTTCCAATTACATAAATTTGACAAAATTAATGTTAAATTCATGCAATTCATAAAATTACCAAGCAATTAAACACAAACCAAATGTTAATTAACATAAAATAACTAATTAACCTAATTTTACACAAAAGTATCACAATTAAACACTTAGCGATCCAAAACAAATTCGCAATTGAAGTGGAATTTTAACCTAATTATCATACAATCACACAAATTGAATCATAAAAATAAATGGGTAAGACTTAAATTCAACTATTAAACCATAATTAAGCATAAAATCACACCAATTCTCCAAAAATTCCAAAATTGTAAACTTGACATTTTTTATTGAAAAATCCACAAAATACCCAAGGAATCATACATAAACAAGTGAAAACAACTAGAAAACTCACTTGGGTGTCACTAATGAGGAAAAAAATGTGGGAGAACAAGATGGTGACAACAAGAGCGAGTGAGAAGAAAGAAAATATGAGAAAATGAGAGTGTTATGGCTTTTTAAGAAGGGTTGTGGATTTGCATGTTTTGATACATGACCATGCATCAAACCGTCTATGCCACTAAATTACAACTTTTTGTAAATTTACACAGGTTGATACATGGCCATATATGAAAACCTGTAAAACTACACCAACTTTATAAACGTGTGCAACATTAAAATTAGATGCTCAAATGTAAAATTTCTTGCACTAAACATTATAACACATAAACACACATACCCTACAGATCAATTATGCACATTCTCATCATTGGAAACTTGATTTCCTATCCTAAAACACACAAAATGAACAAGAAAAATCAATTAAAACCTATACTAATCATTAAAGCAAAAACAAAATAATATGAAATTTGAAATAAAACTAAAACTGACTCATAGGTTGCCTCCTACGTAGTGCATTAACTTAACATAAGCTACATATTTACTCTCATCCTAGGTGTATAATTAGTGGCTTACTTCCACCCGCTTCTCTGTATAAGGGTTTTATAGTTTGTAATTAAACCACCTATTGTAAGACAATCATCTGACATAATTGATTAGATTAATAACACCAATAGATTCCATTGATGCCCTATTTAATGTTAAACTGTTAAAAACATAGGAAATAATAAAACTCCCTAAATCATTGATTGATGTAAGCAGTTTATCTTAGAGGAAGTGGGAATCCTCTATAGTTAAGGTGGCTACTAAGGCCTCATTAGCAATTTCCTTATTTGGTTCATCTGTCAATTCTTCCTCAACTACCTTTTTCCATTCATCTTCTTCGTAATTGACAAAGTTTCTGGCTCATCTTCTTTAATAACCTCATACTACTTCTCTGCTTCCTCTTCTTAGATAGAGGTTAGAGGTTTCTTCTACTACTACTACTTCTTTGTCTTCTTTTGGAAGCTAGTTTCCACTCCTTAGGGTGATTTCCATTCCATATTCTTTATGATCTAATTCAGTAGGAATAAAGAAACTCCCTTACATTTCGTCAGATATTATCTTCACTAGCTGGTCGATTCGATTTACCATATTTTATATACGAGCCTCTATTTTTTGATGCCTTATGATTGATTCTTGAATAAAATTGGCCATCATATCTTCTAGTGTTGGTTCATTAAATTGAGGTGCCTAATGCTATAAATATTTAGCTAAAGCGTAGTCATTCCATCTATAAGAGTACGAGTTGCTCCATTCTGAATTATAATTATTATCATATGATGCATCTTGAGGTTGATTGTAAATGCTTAGTTGCTTCCACATATAGATTGGTGCTTGAGATTCACGATTGTAATGGTTATTCCCACAAATGTCTACACACAACATGAATGTCAGTTGAGCCTCCAAAAACTTATAAGGAAATCTATCTTTCCTATAAGGTGATGTTATGTATTACAAGATGTTATGTATTACAAAGACACATTGTAGCTCCTATAAGAGTATTGTTTGCTCCATCCTTCCATTGTGAGTTGTAGTGATGACTTTAAACCTTAATCTCTAAATAAACCACAAACACATCATTAATGTAGAGAAGATTAAAAGATAATTAAATTAATAAACCAAGAATACAAAAGATGCAATAAAAATAAAATAAAATAAATACAAAAATAATGAATAGAGTTATAGCATTCAGGTGTTCCTAATATCAATGCCCTTGACAACAACATCAAAAACTTGATTGACTTAGATTATAAGTTTGTCAATATTGAATTAACCGCAAGTGCATGACATAGCCCTAACTAATATCAGTAAGCATGGGTTAATCCCATGAAGAAAATGATTACTAATTCTTATATTATTTAGCTTACAAATTATATTTTAGATTTTTAATAAAGAAATTAAACCTAAACAATTAAAATAAAACAAGCAACAATATTGATCGTAGAAACATAGAAAGTTACGCAAAAAACAATCAATATCAATAATTAGTGTATAGGTAATGGATCCCCTTAAAACCATTAGATAATTATCCTTTTATCATGCAATTATTTTATTGACTATTGGACCATGAAAATTCCTATCTTATGTTAATAAATCTCTCAAGACTATTATTAACTAATTCTAGGTTTATTAACAGGATCTTTTTAGGATAAAGTTTGTAGGATTGTTTTATCGATTTGTTAATTTCACTATTAGGTTTGACCCTAATTTAGAGGATCTATGTTGACCTATCTCTGCATTTGTAATCAACTCCTTTTAATTATGGTAGATTTATTCATCCACAAGATTTCTCAATCTCTATGCTATGAAATCAGATTATGTCGCAATATTCCAAATCTATTAGAACATACCTAAAGCACATATTCGAATTACAATAGACCAATCAAAACATTTGCATTAAATAAAAGAATCAAAACATATTGTTATCTCAAATAGGTCATGTCACCTAGACACAAACAAGGTGTTTAGTTACACATGATAGAAAATAAAATCAAAGACAAATATGAAGAAAAACTAATAGAAAACAAAGAGTTCATAAATCTAAATCCCTCTTTCTTTTCTATCGAATGTTCTTGCAAGTTTGGGGATTGAAGTTGTACTCTATTGGATCTTTTGATGATTTCTTTACATTCTCCCCTTTTATGGATCAATATCATCCCTTATAAATGTTATTTACATCTTGAATTATCTCTAAAAGTCTACTCCTAATTTTCCCCTACTCACTTCTTATTATAGTCATTTTGAGGATTTCTAGGAGATACATAGTCTAATATACTAGTGTGTACTAGCCCAAGTATATCTTAAAATCTCTAGAATATGTGATTTTGCACAAGCTGAGAGATGTACACAGCTATAAACATAACCATATATCTCTCATTTGTTTCAATCTTCATTTTGTGTCACATTTTCATCTGAATTCTTCTCCTTTTGGTCCATAAAGGTAGTTATAACCTATAAATGCACTTGGAGCAAAATAAGTAACAAATATGCAATAAAAGTATAAAATATCAAACAAAATACCTTAAATATGGGTGTATATATATATCCAAATAAGCATCTTTCAAACCTCAAAGAAAAGAAAATTGATTTATTAGAACAAGTGTCTGAAGATATTGATACTTGTTAAGCACAAATAAAAGATTTACTAGATATTGTGAGCTTCAAGTTAATATCAAAAGAAGTTACAATGCTACTTCTTTCAATTTACTATATACAATAAGCTAAGATAAACCATTACAATTATTCAAAACAAAAAATTTATAACCTAAGCAACAAGGCCAAGATATTTAAAGATGCGTCCTTCACATGCTCTTCTTCCTTGATAAAGGAATCTATTAGTTAACAGATTAAGCTTAAAGAGTTTTTTTTTTGGATATTTCTCTAAGACCTGATACTATACATAAATTGAGGATATAGAGAAATATCATGACTGATAGCCTTCCAAAAAGTCATCCTGTTGTTTAAACACATTATGAGGTAACGAGAGATTTATACTCTCTATTATATTGATTTTTTTGGGATATATCTTAGAAAAAACTTTATACAAGGAACTTATCCTCAAACTAATCGAGATTGGTATGATTTTGGAAGGATAAATGTTATATACTTGACTAACCCAGAGTTTCCTAAGATATCATTACTATGCAGATGGATTTAAGAAGGGGTTAAGGATTGTTATCTAAATAATCTTAGAATGACTCTGAAAGATACCTTGGTATTAAATATTTTATCTGTTAGTCCATGTTTTTATGAATGTGAACAATATGATGCTTATGATTTAATTACTTAAGGAAAAATATAACATTTATCCATTACAATGGATAGTAATTCTTTTAAATAAATCAAAAGTGATATCCATTACAGAAGAGGAACCTTGATAAGAACTATTATTTTCAGCATGGAGGTGACATTTAAAAAGAGATATGGAATTTATGCCAAAAAAACAAATTATCTTCTTTAATAATAGCCCCAGTCAAAAACACACCATTGGATGCTAAATTTTTTTTAAAAATGAAGATAAACATGATTGAAAGAGGCAATATAAGATCTATTCTTGAAGCATAAAAAAGGTTTTATCATCTCTATAAACATACAAAAATATATATGTACTTCTTCGATAAGTGGCTAGAAGATGTTTAAAGGAAAAGATAAAACTGAAGCATCTAGCTTTTGTACATACAATGAAGATTTTGGAACTACAAAGATATAAAGATAACATGGAAATCTCTCCAACCACTCAAATAAAAGAGAATCCACTATTAATAAAGATAGAATCTACTTTCTAAAAAAAGTTAATAAGACGTAATTTTTGTTAGAGTTTAGAATGTGGACTTTAAGTCCACTTGTATAAATGAGCCCTTTAAGGTAGTAACAGGAGCATCAAGCAATCTCTATGTAGCTTATCTTTGTAATATCTTCTACTATGAAATAACAATTTTCCTTCTGTAGATATAGTTTACAACTTTCATTTTAAAATCATATTCTTCTCCTAAAATCTTTAGTATACACCTTAAGGTAAGAAACAAATTAAGGTTGTGTTGGACCTTGCTGAAGCAGCGTTAAGGGTAGTTACTTTATTCTAATGTTGGACGTAAAATGCTCACTAAAAGATTCAATAAAACCTTGATAAAGCTACAGTCAAAACATTAAAGATACATGTACGAGAGTGTAATAGACACTTTAATTTGGAATTTTGAAACTGGTTTGCATGTAATTATATAGTGATTTCTTATTTTATGGAAAAATTATATATGAATTATTTGGAATATATTTAAATGATGTAGAACCTATAAAATGAGATAATTATATCTCTTTTTGAAGAAGTTATCAACATTATAACAAATAGTGAATATGTATCAAATCTATTTAATCTTTCATATTATAAATATCTTAGATAAGATAAAATATTTTATTTCTTCTAGTGATTGAATCTTGTGTTGATTTTTTAATGGATTTCTATGTTAATTTTGCGATGGATTTTTGAAAATGGTATAAGAGATGTAAAAATTGCAAAAAGAATCTCATTTAGAAATGACTAGAAATTATGAAGCTTATCACCTAAATGGCAAAAGATAAAATAAAAACATGAAGGATTAAACCCATTAAAAAATTTGATGGAAAAATAGATATTTGATCTAATCTTAAAAATGAAAATATCTCATATTACAAATAAAATGAAAATTTGTATATAAGCTTATGATTCATAAATTGAAGAGTTAAATATATATATAGAAAATTTAAACTTAGAAACCTTAGCACATATTAAACCAGATTAAGTTAAACAAGAAGTTCACTAGAATCCCAATACTAGTGATATACCTAGTACTTCTAGAAATCCACCTCCTAGTTATCCTTCACAAAGTTTTAATAAATCTAAGTTAGGATATGTTGGAGCTCATATGATAACCTAAGATAAAGATGGTTTTACTCCCATAGATAAAATGAGAATAGAAGCTATAAGTCCTTTTAGAATATATTTAGATATAGATCGCATCCAAAATATAGAAGAAGTAATAGATAAATAGGAAACTACTCTACAAGTAGTTGTTGTTATCAATAAAATGGATTATGAAACAACTAAAAAAAATAGATAAAACTTTACTTAAGGATGTTAGAGTAGTGCCCTAAAGGCAATCGCCTTTAGTGCATTTTGTACAAAGTTGTGTACAGACTTTATAACTAAATAAAGAAAGACATATTTCATTAATTTGATGTTCATAATTTATGAATTAATATTGATCTATAAACAAATTAATGAAGTCCATGATATATGACATAGCATGAAGGAAATTACGATGTGATCATACTACTGAGATTCCTATCATGTGCAATTATGTCAGTATCTAAATTATCCCTAGTCATAGGATTACTAAAACTGGACATCGGTAATCCGGAGAGACTAGCACATCTCAAGCTCCTTGATTTGATCAAGCAGTGG